>OVBA01000248.1:0-79802 GCA_900406435.1 Lepidium aucheri
TCCCTAAATCCGATCTAAGATCTACTCAGACATTGAGCAATGAACAAAGCACATCATGATGAACTGAAACTGAACTTGCATTAAGAAATAACTGAAACTGAAACTGAATATGAAACTGAAATTGCATTAAGATCTATGGAGATCTTCTCCCTAGCTTACAAACTCTAAAACTGCTGTGAAAATTGTTCTCTCTAAGCTCAAAGACGACTTACAAAAATAAAATAGGAAAAGAGTATTTATAGGTTTCAAAACAAGAGCTGAAAAATCGTGAAATTAGATTTCTACGAAGGGAATTAATCGATCCCCATGTTGATCGATCGATCTTTGGATCTTGAGTCGATCTTTCGGAAGCCAACTCGTTCGTCAGATCGAGCGCATATTCTTTGTTAAAGTACTGATCGATCGATCATTGTGTTGATCGATCGATACTCTCTCTCGTGAAGAATACCCAAAAATGCTTCAAACTTCTCCAAAGTTCACCTTCAAGCATGATTCCAACTCTGAACTTTTTTGACCTGAAATCTCAATAAAACAAAGACAAATTCCCCAAATATAACCGTAATAATGAGCTCAAAACCGACAAAATATGAGGAACATCACACATCAAGAGGCTAAACATGGAAATACTCTTCAGGGTACAAAAGAACTTGTTTGGAAGTATGCCGAGTTCGCACCCAACCAACGACTTGGGACAGAGACCAACTCCTACAGATCATGTTTCTTGGCAACAGACACCAACAGTGCTAAAAGCAGCTACCATCTTCAGAATGATGGAAGACATGAGGTCACAGTTCTATCAGGCGACAAGCTTAACACCAAAGATTTGACGAATCTTAGCAGAAACTCAGAATTCTCCAATCTCCCCGAGATTAAGAAGGATCTCAGTGAATTGTGGAACGAGACTATGTTGCCAATTGTATGACAGGACAAGAGATCCCTTGGAGATAACGAGCACATTCAACGTTATGATTGGTGGAATGAGCTACCATCTGGACCAGGAAGACGCACTGTATTGTAAACTTTTTGCTGAAAATTTTACCAAAGACGCACTAGTGTGGTTCACAAAGTTGTCAACTGGATCGATTGAGGGCTTCAATTAATTGGCCGAGTTGTTCATGAAACAATATGCAATATTCGTCAACCAAGATACATTGACTTCGAAACTACGATCCCTAAGACAAGGATTAGATGAACCTCCGAAATTGTATCTTGGACGATTCCGGAAAATAATGACTAAAGCCAAAGTCAGTGACGACATGCCAATCAAAGCTTTGAGAACTAGATGGTTAGTGATGAGGATTTACAAAGGGACCTCTTTATAAATTGTCTGAATATAGTTTCAAATGCCCTATGTAGAGCGGTAGGCATGCCAAATATATCAAGAAAATGCGAATTCTCGCCAAGACTCAAAAGGCTCAACAAAACTCAGAAACAAAGGAGCTGAACGAGGAAAACTAGGAGCCGAAACAACATAACAACATAGGAGGAACGAGCATAGCTACAGCCTTTCAAGTCAGAGAAGCTGATGGCCCAATTGGGAAGAAACCATCGAACAATACTTATAATTTAACCGAGTATTGTGCATTCCATAAGAAGCTGGCCATTGACTTCAAAATGCAAATAGTTACAGGAGTTACTCGCCAAAAAATTTAGCAAAGCCAAACCGAGGGTTTCTGAATAAGAAATTCAGAAATTCAGGGTAGAGAGGGAAAAGGAGGCCGAGTTGCGAGAAACAACCAACAAAGCGGAGACTCAGGAAGATACCACAACGGAAAATGCAAAACGTAAAAGGAACAAAGTGGAGGTTACCGAGTCGGAATCTCCCCGAGTGCATGTTGGTGTAATCATGAGAGGTCTGCAATCTTGTGATGACACCATAAGGTCGAAAAAAATACAAATGAAAAATAATAGTCGCGATAAACCTTAAACTTGTGGCTCAAACGGATAATTTGAGGTCGGTGGAATCAGAGATAGCTTTCACTGCAAAAGATCTCAAAGGAATATGCTTCCCGCATAATGACCCATTAGGCGTAAAACTTTGAGTTGCGGACTGCGATGTATCTCGGATACTAAATGATACCAGAAGCTCAGTGGACTTAATTTTTAATAAGACACTAGACCGAATGGCAATCCCAAACGTTAGAATCAAACAAGTATATCGAATGTTGACCGGGTTTGACGAAAGTTCAATCCATGCCATAGGAACCATCAAGTTGTCAGTTCGAGCGGCAAGAATCACAAGATGGATTAAAATTTTAATGGTCAATAAGCCACCGATCTACAACATGATTCTTGGAACTCTTTGGATTTATGCATTGAAATTCATATCGTTGAGCTACTATCAATGCGTGAAAATTCCAACCAATAAACGAGTCTACACATTGCGAGAAGATAACAAAATGTCTCGAGTGTGTTTCATAGCCGAATTGTAACCTCGCAAATAATCATGCATGATCACGACATTGGTCAGTAGCAAAGCCACTTTAGAACCTCTAGCTCCCAAGAAACCAAATCGATTGATGGTCAAGCTAGTTTATATCGACATGTCAGACTCGGCGAAGTGCATCAAAATCAGGGTTAACTTAGATAGAACTACTCGCGAGATGGTTATCCGACTTCTTGAGCATAACGTGACAACATTCACATGGCCAACAAAGGACAAGCCCAGAATTGATTCAAGGATAGCAAGTCATATGCTGAATATTGACCCGATGTACAAACTGATTAAACAAAAAGAAACAAATTAGGTTTCGAGTGGATTAAGGCCGTCATATATGAAGTCAAAAAGTTAACTAATGCGGGATCTATTCTCTAAGTACAGTACTCCGAGTGGTTAGCCAACCAAGTCATAGTACCAAAGAAAAATGAAAAATGGCGAGTATGTGTAGATTTTACCAACTTGAATAAGGCTTTCCCAAAGGATAGCTTTCATTTACCTAGTATCGACTGTACGTCGAGGCAACAGCAGAGAATGAGCTCCACTAATTCATGGACCCATTCTTGGGCTATAATCAAATCAGGATGCACTCAAAGGAAATGAATAAGATTTTTTTTCAAAATAGAACGAGGAATTTATTGCTACAAAGTCATCCTTTCAGCTTAAAGAACGCATGAGCAACCTACCAAGGACTCGTCAACAAGATGTTCACCGATCAACTCGACCAGACAATGGAGGTGTATATCAACTATATGCTAGTCTAGTCCACAAGAGTTGAGGACAATGTAGACCAGTTAGCTCAATGCTTCAAAACTCGGAACGAATACCTGCTGAAGATCAACCCGACTAAAAGTACTTGCAGGGTAACCTCGGGAGAGTTACTCGGCTATATCATAACTCAAAGAGGGAGTGAAGCAAACCCGAAACAATCTAAGGCAGTTCAAGAGCTATCATCTCTAAGGAATAAACGAGACGTAAATAGGCTTACTGGATAAATTTTCACGTTGAACCGGTTCATCTTTCGGTCAACAGATAAATGCCTCCCCTTTTATCAATTACTGCAAGGAAATAAGAACTTCAAATGGGATGAAGAATGCGAGAATGCATTCTCTTAGGGAAAGGAATATTTGTCAAAACCGCTAATTCTGGCAAAACCAGAAGAAGGAGAACCACTCTACTTATACATTGCGGTCTCGACATCAATAGTAAGCAGTGTACTAGTTCGAGGGGATCAAGGAATTCAAGATCCAATATTCTACACCACCAAGTCTCTCGATGGAGCCGAGTCTCCGTATCCGACAACTAAAAGACTTGCATTGGTAGTTTTCACTTCGGCGAGAAAGTAAAGACCATACTTTCAATCTCACATGATCGTCTTTCTCACTAACACTCCATTGGGGACAATTCCGCAAGGTCCTAATCAGTTGTGAAGATTAACCAAGTGGGAAATAAAACTCAGCGAGTATGACATTGAGTATAAAGGAAGAATCAGTGCAAATTCGCAAGTTTTGGCCGATTTCCTAATAGAGTTGTCTCCTATGTTTAAACCATTGGAGCTGGACGAGACCTTTCATATTTGGAAACTTTTTGTCGACCAATCAGCTTCACAACACCGATTTGGAGTTGGAATTCGATTAGAGAGTCCAACCGGGGAAGTTTTAGAGTAGTCATTTTGACTAGCTTTTCCAGCATCTAATAACGAAGCTGAATATACGGCATTAACTACAGGGATCTGACTCGTGAAGGAAATCGGAGCCACCTAAATCGAATGCCATTGCGATTCCCAGTTAGTATTCAATAAAGTTAATGGAGGTTACGATACAAATGATCAAATGGGAACAAACTTGAAAGTCGTTAAAGATCTGACAAAGGACTTAAAGTTCAGGATTAACAAGATCTTCCGAGCTGAAAACACCTTTTCGAATTCAAAGGCAAATAATTCTGGTTGAAAGAATAGACAAAACCAGTATCAACCTACCAAAACGGTACTTTTCCCTCATCTTGGCAATTACCTAACGTAGTAGAAGAACCTAACATGAAAAGCGTCAATCCTTCCCAACTCAGCGAAGAGGAGATTGACTGGAGAGACGAAATACTCTCATACATCCTCGATGGTGAAGCTTTAGAAGATGTAAAGACAGCATGGCGACTCAAAGCCAAGTGTGCATTCTATGCGCAAATTGATAAAAAATTGTATCAACGAATTACGAACAGTAGTCTACTCACTTATATCCATGGTAATGAGACAAAATTAGTCATACAAGAAACGTATGATGGAGCCGATGGAAATCATAGTAGCCGATGATCACTCGTGCATAAGATCCAAACTCTAGGGTATTTTTGGTCTATAATTGCGCAAGATTGCCAACAATATGCGGCTAAGTGCGATAAATGTCAAAGGCACATACACATAATTCATGCTCCGACCAAGGAATTAACATAGTCTATAATGCCTTACCCGTTTATGCACTAGGAAATTAACATAGTCGGGCCTTTACCATCATCCCGACAAAAGAGATTTATGCTTGTGATGATAGATTACTTCTACAAAAAGGTCAAAACCGAGGCATATTCTCAGATTAAGGACAAAGATATAGTCAAATTTGTTTGGAAGAATATCATATGTCGGCACAACCTCCCTTATGAAATTGTTACCAACAACAGCTCTCAGTTCATCTTGGCAAAGTTCACAAACTTTTACGTGAGGTGGAATATCCGAATTAACAAGTATACGCCATGAATACCTCAAGGAAACATGCAATTCAAAGCAACAAATAAGCATATTCTGGATGGTATTAAAAAGCGCCTTGAAGAAAAGAAAGGCAACTGGTGTGATGAGTTGGACGGAGTGCTTTGGCCTCATTGAACTACACCAAGATGCTCCATAGGACGTACTGATTTTTTCTCTATCTCACAGAATGCAAGTGTTAGCTCCGCACGCAAAAGTGTCAGCAACAAGGTGCAAAGTATTACAACAAGAAAGTACGAGCACACCAGTTCACCGAAACAGATCTTGTTCTTCATAAAGTGTTCAAAAACGTAGCTAAACTAAACACATGAAAACTTGGTCCCAATTGGGAAGGGCCTTACATTACTTGCAAAGTTGTGAAACCCGTAGTATATGAAATCGTAACAATGGAAGGACAGATGGTTCCGCAAAGCTGGAACTCTATCAATCTAAAGTGGTACTACTACTAAGGTTGCGCCAACTTAGCGCCGTCTATGCATCCATTGATCCCTCTATTGCCACTTAAGTATGTAATCAGAACTACATTTTGGCTTTATCTTTTCGGGATACATAGCTAACCTTTGTGTGCAGCTAAAACTAAATAAAACTATTCTTAGTCGTCTCCGTAGGCTAAAAATAAGAAGAAGAAAAGATCGCGACATATTTCCAAATAAAGCCAAGGTCTAACTCCCACATCCATCAAGCAGCATTTTATAATCTTGCCAAGCTCCAAATCTCGTAAAACTTACATTGGGACTTAAACTTGTCTAAAAGAGCCAAGGCCCCATTGTCAAAGCCGAGTCTTAAGATCTCACCGAGTCCTAAAATCTCACTTGTATTTAGTCCAAGTCATAAACCTCGCACAGTTAAGCCAAGTCCTAAATTCTCGCCGAGTCCTAAAATCTCACTCGTATTTAGATAAGTCTTAAACCTTACACAATTAAGTCGAGTCCTAAAATCTTGCTCAGTCTTAAAATCTTGCTCATATTTACTCGAGTATTAAATATTGCAATTGTGCCCTCCTTTTTCTTCTTCTTAAGATACTGTAGAAGAAAATCGTACTCAAGAAACTGGGCATATGCGAGACAAGCTTCCAAACTGGCCCCAAGATCTTTGAGCCTAGCTGAAATCCTTCCAAATTAACCGGACATGCGACCTCGCAAACCCAAGTGAATCTCCAGCGTACCTAATGCAATGATGCAATAGCAAAAGGGACCAACTTACCTTCAAACACATTAAAGCCAATCTGGACTAAAAAAATAATGGGACTGGCATCCTCGGCCGCTTTAAAGGCAAGTCATTGACCCTCCTCAAGAGACTCCAGAGCACCTTCTCTTCACATTGTTAAAGAGACCACTCTTGCTCCACTTTCAACTTGGTGTTTATCCGAGCAATATCGGCATGCATCTTCTCTAAAAAAGACTTGGCCTCAACAGCTTCAAGATGAGATTTACCAGCACAGTCAGCCATCTTGTTAAATTTGCAGGAATTCTCGGCTTTAGCAGCTAAAGATATCTCTCAGATGAGGAAAACTCAATTCAACTAGACAGCAAGCTGAAAGATTTAGAGAAACAAGTCAGTAACTTGAGGAGTTTGGTATAGAAACCCAAGATCAATAACTAACCAAGAAACAAGTCGTATTGAGCATTTCGGCGGGAGGAGGAAGAATCTCAAGATTGTTTATGAGATGGCACATCAAATCAGCTCACTTCGTCCCGCAGTTCATAATAGGAGCCAATTCCTCGAAGCTATAATCAAAACCAAAATTAGTGACAGCCTTGTTTCTTTTACCCGAAGGAGCCTCAACTAGAGGAGCAGGCTCCTTGCGCTTAGTGGTCGCCTTCTTCATGACCTCAAGAGCACCAGTGTGACCTAGTAACTTTGAACAATGTCTAATCACCTCGTCTCTTAAGCGTTTAGCAAACAAAATCATGGAGGGTTTACCTGATTGATAAGGATCAGGGTTTATGGGCTTCTTCTTGGGCTTTTTCTTTTTTGGGGAACCCAAGATCCTAGTAGAAGAGATTATTTTTTCCAAGGTATGGCCTTCTTGGAAGACGAGGACCCCTTGGAACTCTTATCGACTTTCTTAGCAGTCGCCCCATTACGAGTCGGCTCATTTATCTCGAGACTTATCAACTCGATCTCAGTAGTTTTGGTCATTTGGAGATGCTCGATCTCCATAGCTTCGTTCAGTTGAGTATAAACACCCTTAACTAGAAGTATCTAAGCGTTAGAAGACTGAGGCAAAGCTGGATTGAGGATGGCGTCAAGGCCATCCATAACATTGGGCATAGTAAAGTCCTCAACACCCATCCCAACTCAAAGAGTTCATGTAGTAGGGGTTATGCGGTGAGAATTTTTTTAAAGAAAATCTAAAATTCCATATTAGATTGAGCTTCCCTTTCGAAAGACGAGAAGCCATCCTTTTGAGAAGATCAATTCGTAGCTTCTTCCAACTAATCTAAGGGACCTTGAGAAGATTGTCTACCAAATTCTGATGTTTCAAGATGGAAGGATGGGATTTTAGATGCTTCTCTGCAACAAAAACAATAAACAATATGTACAGAAGTCGGAAAGTAGGAGCGATGAGTACCGAGATGCCTAATATTCTACCAGGTTTCTTGGTCCAAGCTATCTCAAATTTTAGATAATTTTTAGCGAACAAACGTGCATCAAGACGAGTGAAAAAGTAATAGTTCATCCAGTGTAAAACTTTGAAAGTAGGCTCATCTAAAAAGATAAGACCTCTTTTGGATTTGGTGAAGAAAGTCCCCTTGGAGAATCACTCCAACAAAAGTTTGTCATATCCTCAAAGAATCTAGTTGTAATCTCAACCCCTGATTTGTACCTCAAAATCAAGGCTCCAAGTATGTTCGTTATTCAAGCAGCCCCAAGTTGAGTCATTGAAATCCTCCAAGCATAACAATACTCGAGGAGAAGATTAGGAATTGAGAGCCACATCTTGGCTTCCGTGAACCACCTGTCATAAATTGCCACGTAACTATCCGGAGGAGTCCACTATTTATCATTAGGCCTAGGAATTTGAATGTCGACATTCCTTATAATGGGGCACAAACTTGAAGACAGGCCTCTCCAACTTCCTCTTGTCAATAAACCTCGAGCAAACCTCAAGAGAATCGTGCCATCTATTCAATTCCTCAAGACGGTCTTCAAGAATGGGTGTAACTGAAAGTTTACAAGAAACAACACCGGTTTGACATACTCTACTGCAAACAACGATATCATTGTCAGATTTGTCCATAAGGTTCGATTCGGCTTCACCACCTTTGGCTAAGATATCAGCTCCCATATGTCTGATATCGTCAGAAAATAAAGAAGAATTAGGCGGCAAATTTTGAGTTCCAGATTCGAAGTCGGATTCAATTTTATTCTTTTTCATCTTGTTAAACAAATTAAAAAGAGCGAGAAGAAAACAGAAAATATTGTTCCAGAACGAAGAAGAAAAAAAAGTAGAGGAAAAAAATGAAGAAACAAAACAAAATATTTATAGGAACTTATCGGAGCCAAATCGTTGCGCAATGATGACCTACAATTAGCCTTTCATACCACGAAAATAACCAAATCGCTGGTTGACACATTAATTGAAGATTTCAGAAGCATGTTAACTTTTCCAACTCGAAAACCCTAAATCATCTTTCTGAGTCTGTAGGGGGGAGATGATTATTGGAGGTGGATCCGAGATCCTACTTTGGTCCACAATAACAATTAGGTGATAAAAATTTCTAAGTTTCAAACTCGGTGATTCGTTTAAAGACTCATCTCGGGTATTCGCTATCATCTCGGATGACTACCTTCTCGAAAACTCGTCAAAATAGCTAGATCTCAGGCAACACATCGTCTAAAGAGAAATGGAAATTTTCTTTTTCTGATAAGGAAAATTTCAGAAAATATTGTAAAGATCTTTAGATCATATCAAATCTAAATAGAAATGTAATATTTCCTGTTTTAAATGAGTTGTAACCGCTTCTATACTTTATAAATAGGGGCGGAGATCTCTGAAAAAGGGATCAACTTTTTGGCATTCAAACCTAAGCAATAAAGATCTAACTCCACATCTTTACTCTGAGCAATATTCTTGTTCTTCAAATTGATTAGAATCCTTAATCTTTCTCCCTCTGTAATCTCATAATCGGATTTAGAACCTTGTGTGCTAGATCCAGCTTGGAAAGGACCGACGCAATGTTAACGATCGTATCAATTATATAAAATTCAAGTAAACTTTAAGGAAGATGGCAAAGTAGTAACAAGGGAACGTGATAAAATTTAAATCAATGATACGCAGAGTTTTAACCTTATTATCCTACTGCAAGTGCACAATAAAATAAAGTAGTATTCTATGATCGAATTCAAAAAAATCAAGTAGTTACACTATCAAACTCTAAATCAAATTCAAGCTAAGGCAAATCCAAGTAAGGGTGTCGATTGCAATTAAACTAATTAAGAAATAAGATGATATAAACTCAATAAATAAAATATCATATTCAGGATATTCATCAGGAAATCAAGGAACTATTCAAGACAAAATTAAGATAAATTTTCGAACACAGAACGTGAATGTATAGTTAACCTACTATCATGATGTCGACTACTATGTCTAGCAGCCTAAAGTCCTAAATTGGCATTTGAATTTAGAGATCAAAACACGCATTAACAAGTAAGTCTGATAAGCTCACAAATTACCTTAACATTAACTTTCATTGTCTAATGACAATTTGTTCATCTACCTTCATTTAAGCATCTAACAAACACTTTTGGTGAGTTAAACACCCTATAATCATAAGATTGGCGATCAGGCTAACCTAAGCATTAAAACCAATAATAAATCAAGGACACAACAAGACAATAAAAACTGAAGAAAGCGATATGAAAATTGCAAATATAACAAAAAAGGGTTCAAATTCTTCTGCAAAAAGTTGTAGAGTATGAAATCTTCTCTTTAAAGCTTACAAGAATAATTGAAAAGTGACTGAAAAGAATTATGAAAGTGTGTCTCCAAAAAGAAGGAAAATCCAAGTCTTAAAAACCTGAAAATCGTTTCTGGTACAAATTGAGTTAAACTATGCAAAAAAAGACAATTTTCTAATTTTTTTCGAACATGAAACTGGACGGGGTCAATTGGTCTTAAGGTGGATTAAAATGTCCGAGGCAAGATCGGTTGGTCTTCAATCATCTTGGTTGTGTTCCTCGGATCGTATGCAGTTTATTTTTAAATGCTAGACCAATTCGTCTATAGGTGGATGGATCAGTCCACGGGTCAGAAGGACATGCATAAGAGTCTGGTCGATCCCTCAATTATACATATCTTCTGTTAAAATGGGATCAATCGGTCCATGTAGGTACCTATCGGTCTGAGCTCTTAAAATCCACCAGTTTAGATTCTTTTTGCCTAGATCCATGGTTTGAGTGCATAAATCCATCCTAACTTGTTTTTACCTAAAAAACACTAAAATGTAACTACTAAAGACTCGAAAAACCATAGAAAGTACGAGTTAAAACACATCGAAAAGGCAAACAACCACTCTAAAATTTTAGTCATTCAATTCGAGTATGAGAAATGTGGTTATATGTCTCGGATCTTTTATCATCATTGTTGTCTTTAATTAAATTGGATCCCTCCACATATTTGATGTTATAGTTACTCTCTATTAATTGGGATGTTCTCTCTTTTGCTCTTATTCCGACGGGTTCTAACGGCTATTATTTGACAGGTTCTATCCGTTCTGAAGCCTTACATGTCTCGACAGTATTCTGCCCGATGGGTTCCGACAGAAATATTGCGACATATTTCGACCAAGTCATGCTGACGGTTTTCAATTATGTTTTTTCCGTTATATTTTTGTTCTACAATACTTTCGCAGAAAATTATGTAAATGAACACATGGAAATACAATATTCTTTGCTTGTGGTTTTATAAGAAAAAAGATGTGCAGACTTACAAATTAGAAATCCAAATTTTAAAGATGTGCTTTAGGTGAGAATTTTGACTTAAATATTCTTGAGGATGATATTTGACACTACAATAAGGAGCTATAAAGTTTTCACGATACGAAAATCCCCAATCCCCAATATAAAATGGTTCTAAATAACTTTTGGAAGGTTACTAACAACTTATATATATATTACTAACGATTTTATCACTACAAAATGTAATGTTTATAATTGTATTAATATTTATATTAATACAACTTCTTTTGAAAACAATATAGTGTAGCACATGTATTTACGTAGTATATATTTTTATAAAGTTAAATGATCAGAAGAGTAGTAAAGGAAGTTCGTTAAAGGGTTCCTTTAATAATGGATACGTTTGTAGGGCTATATATCCAAAGATTTTACTTTGCAATAAGATCATCTCTTGGATTCTGAGATCTAAATTTCTTATTGTAGATGCAGCTCAGCTACGATCGAAGATTCAGCTGATTCTAGTTCGTTGAGTTTGTGAATTCGTTCTTTGCAGAGAAAGGTATCGTGAATTGAAAGAAAAAGAGAATTATAGAGTTCCTCACATGAACAGTGAGTACATCTCTCTTCGGATTCAATATCCGGAATCCACTAATTCACTATCTATTTATCTTGTTACAGGATTGCTCTCTCTCTCTCTCTCTCTCTCTCAACAATGGCGTTAACACTCTACATCTCTCTGATGAAGATGAATCTAGACTATTTATAGTCTTGATTATGATACAACAATTAAATGGGCTTATAAAAGCCTCGACCCATTACCAAAAATAAACTAACCAACTTGGCCTAAGTCCGCAAGCTTCTATTAACTTAGTGGGCTTAGGTCTCGGTCCACAGACTAAATGAGACACAATCTTGACAATCTCCACCTTGTGACTCAGTTGGTCTGAAAGCTGAGAAACCCTAGCCACTTATCACTCTCTCGCTGATCCTTCTTCATCTTCTTCACCTTTCTTCTTCCTTTTCTCTGTGGCATTTGATCTTTGTGTCTTTTCTGGTGGATGCAAGCTCGGCTTCCACATGGCCCTTGTTTCTGAAGCTTTTCCAGGCGAAAGCTGAGCTCCGCTTTCTCCATCAGAGAACTCATCCTAACCGTAAGTCTCTTCAGCTTCTTATCTTTACTTTCTGGGTTCTTCCTGTAACATGCAACAAGATAGCTTCCTCTTTAGTTTCCAAAACCAGTGATACTCACTTGTTTTCTTTGTTTCTGGTGAACATGAACCTCCTTGACGATGGATCTGAACTCCTGAGTAAAAGAAAACCGGTAAGTGTGAAGAAAGTCTCTCGGTTTCTTCAACATATTTCAGATTTACGAAGAAGACAAAGATATCTTCACTCTTAGCCGCTTTTACTAACCTATTATTCCTTTGTCCCTTCGTTCATACAGGTCTTGATCAACGAATCTAGCCTCTGTTCACCTTTTTTTTTTTAGTGTAAGCGAACTTTCTCCATCACTTATATTCTTCCTCCTGACTCTCAAACCTCATAATCAGTTTTTTTTTTAATTAAAAACAATGAATGAATTATATTTTCTTTCGTTTTTCTTTCTGTTGAAGCAACAAGGTTTCAACAGATCTGAGTGCTTCGTCTTTTGGTCTTCCAAACAAATGCTCATGCATGGATTCTTAAGCTTCTGTCATCCTCAAAGACTGCAAGCAGCCTCTTGAATTTTTCACCTGGTAAGACCTTCGTGAACATATCAACAGGGTTAATAGATGTGTGTATTTTAGTGACACTTACCTTTTGATCTTCTATTACTTCTCTGATATTGTTGTATTTGACTTGAATGTGTTTTGTTCTCTCACTGCACATTCTGTTCTTTGCCAAATAGATAGCGCTCTGTGAATCGCAGTTTATTTCAACTGTTCCTTTGCACTTCATTTCTTCACATATTCCTTGTATCCAAACTGCTTCTATGCTAGCTTCAGATATGGCTATGTATTCTGATTCAGTCGTAGATAAAGCTACTACTTTCTGTAGTCTTGATCTCCAGCTTATCGTGTTATCAAGCATTAAATATAAAGGAAAACCCTAGAAGCGTGTAACTATAAAGGAAAATACAAACTATAGAGAAATAGTGCATCAATTATGACCGTCCCGTAATGACACCATAGCACCATTACATTAAAGAGTGTTTATGGTTGAGTAATAATTAGGGTTAAGGAAAGTAATTAGGGTTAGTAATGAATAGGCGGAATTAAAAAGACACCTTGGGAAAAGACACCTATGGTTAGATAAAAAGAGCCATATTTACAAGTGTTGATAGAGAGTGTATATGACTATTCGTTAATGACACCATAGCACCATTACATCAGTGTTTATGGCTGAGTATTAATTAGGGTTAGGGAAGACATCTTGGGAAAAGACAATAGATAAGAAAAACCATTATTACAAGTGTTGATAGAGAGTGTATATGATTGTCCGTTAATGACACCATAGCACCATTACATAAGTGTTTATGGTTGAGTATTAATTAGGGTTGGGGAAGACACCTTGGGAAAAGACAATAGATAAGAAAAACCATCATTTCAAGTGTTGATAGAGAGGGTATAAGACTGTACGTTAATGACACCATAGCACCATTACATAAGTGTTAATGGTTGAGTATTAATTAGGGTTAGGGAACGATACCTTGGGAAAAGACACCTAGGGTTAGATAACCATCACGTCATCACGCGGTTTAGAAGGAACATGAGTTATAAATTTATAACCCTCGTATTTCATTTTGTCTATCTCGTTATAGTCAATACAAAAGATTTTATCAACTAACAATTGGGGAAATAAAGCAAAAGAATATTTTCTCTTTTTAGGGTGTGATTTATGAGGCTATTAGTGTTCCAAAGATATAGTTAGGCATGACGTTTGAATGGAAATAAAATAAATATCGATTAAGTCACAATAAATATGAAATATAAAATGGTCCAATGAGAGTAAACTCGTGCATCAGGAATAAATGAAGACGTGAATCAGTTCTTTGTTTTATCTTTGCTCAAGACAGAAATCTACTACCACTTCCATTAAGTAATTATTGTAGCTCAATTGTTCCTTTATATCTTGATATCATGAAGTGTTGTCGTGTTATCAAGCATTGTCTTTTGAATGGGTATTTTATTTGAAATTAAGATTGCTATTGTTGTTTTATTAAAAACCCTACGCTGCAGAAGGCATCATTACTAAATGGACACAAACATTTTTTGGAAAATAGTTAAATATTTGACATAGATAATTGAAATTATATTTTGGGTCACACAGTTAATTACAAGTATATTAGAAAGAGTTGATTGAAAAATAAAAATATAGAACACAAAGTAAAATGAAAAATAAATATAAAATGGAAACCCTAGGTTTAGTTAACGAAGGGGTGTATTAAGAGCTCAGGCGTCGTTGATCGTACGGCATGATGCTTCCGCAAGCAAGCGTGGACAAAGCTCACTACTTCTGGAGAGGCGTGGCGAGTACGTCGGATATTACGTACGGAGGGGAACTGCTCCGGGCAATGAGGTCGTGCCAGTTAACACCACAAAGACTACGAAATTGCTGGAAACGCTGCCAAGGTTGTGTGGTGGTGAGAAGTTGTATTACAATGAACATATGTCAACTTTGCAGTCCACTTTGTAATCTGCAATTTATTTCCCGGAGATAAGTTCTGGAGCCATGTAGCGAGGATCAATTCTATTGTGTTTGGGCCGAAGGCCATACCCAATGGAACCACTCTCCATTGCTGACTCGAAGTCAGATAGTACACAAGAAGAACCGTTGGGTCTCCAACGAGGATCAACTTCCGCAAGCAAGATATTACGCGGGTGTACATCATAAATGACGATGTGGTTAGAGTGGATGTATTCTAACCTATTGAGAATATCCCTCGCTATAAGCTTCACTTCTGCTTCTGGTATAGGTGTGAGGCTCGTACTCCTGAGTGTACCTTTGGAGCAGTACTCGAGTACGTTGGCAATGTTGCTTCCTTTGGTATTTAAAACCAACACAACGGAAAGTTGTCTAGCCGTAGAAAGCGATAACATTAGGATGTCCATGAAGGCGTCGTAAAATGACCGCCTCTGCCAGAAGATCAACGGCGCCTAATATCGGAGTAATCTTTAATGCTCGGTCAACATTGCGAATTGAAGCGAGATAAATGGTTGTAAAACGGTGACTGAGTGGAGATGGAGTTGATAGGATCTTAGTGACAACCCAGGGAGCCATAATTTTTGGAAGAGGGAAAGTCAGGAGACGAGATAAAGTATGAAAGCTGTTAGAGAAGAAGAAAATATGATGGTGGATAAATGCTTCTAGACCTAATAATTATAAGAAAGCGATGGAAGCATGCGAAGTGATGCAAGGCAGATACGAAAGACAGATTGTGGCTATTCACTATTAACTACCGTTAGTAAATATGATATAAAATATAATAAATAAAAGAACTAAAAACATGATATTAACTAGTGTCAGTAAATATGATATAAAATATAATAAATAAAAGAACTAAACCGCAGAAAAAATCTATATAAGTGGGTTTAGGGTTTAGACAATGGCCAAAGAAAATGGCTTTCCTTCCAATGGAGATACTAAACGATATCATTGAGCGTGTTGGGATAAGAAGTTTCAGAGATCTTGGGGGTTTCATTGGAAGTGGGAAGGAGGTATCAAAACTTACCCTTTCTCCTCAATGCTTAAAGGATTGCAAACCTTGAAGAATTATTTGCACAACCTTGGATGGTAAATGAACGTTCTACGTACAAACTTTTTTTCAGAAACTGCTATCGTGCAGGTAACCCAATCGCCAAATACTTGGAAGGGCTACGACTTGTAGTGAAGAAAGGCCCTAATATACTAGGGTCCTGTCTACTATGTTCTGTAGAAGAAGAGATAGTGGTGGCAAAATTAGCATGTGGAATCTTAGATATTTGTGAAGGGTACTACAAATTGGGGAGGTTAAAAATCAAGGAAGTGTCATCAAAATTAGGCGAAGAGGGCACACTTGCATTAGCTCACATTTTTCGAGATCAAGTTGCACGCATAGGGCAAGAAGGAAGGAAAATGTACCAAGCCAGGCACGTATGGCCGTTCATGGAAACACCAGATTGTGTGTTCGATCCATGTCCTCCATGGAACCCTTGTTTTGAATGTTTTGAGTATTGGTTTTCAATGTTCATCTACGAGGAGTGCTAGATTTGTGATATGTTAGTAGTATTTTTATTTTTTCCAAAAGTACATATGATTTTTTGTACAGTAATTTGGGAGTATTATGGAAATAGTTTTGTAGAGAAATATACATTTTTGTGTATATTTAATATAGTTTTGATGTATTTGAATAAAATCCTAATGTATTTGAAAATATTATTAGACGTAGGGCTGATAAATAGAAGATCTTGGTAGTTGAATAAATTATATGGAATATATTATGGAAAGATCTTGGTAGATGCCCTAAGACCATCTCCATTGGTAGAGATGTTGGGGACAGGTTCTAAAAAATAAAATAATATTATTTTGGTTAAAATTAAATAATAATTTAATTTTTAGTTGTTTAAAATATAATAAGCAATTGAAAACTGACATGTGTTAAAATAGTCTAAGAACCCGTTTCTAAAAGTTCATCTTTAAGAACACATACTTAGAGCATCTCCAACCATGTTTCTTAACATGAGGTTCTTACAAATAAAATAATTAAAAGTAATTTATAATAATTAAAATAATATTATTTTTAAGAGAAAGAGGGAAGTATTTCTTAAAGTTCTTATTTAAGAACATTTCTCTCATTTCTAGGAGACTATATGATGTATGTGGCAAAAAATGATTGGTGCGCACGTGTCCTTTAACAGAGAAACTAAAGCGATATCATCAGTTTTGTTTATTTATTATATTTATTTTGAAATACAAAGAAAACTTTAAATCAAATCTACTTAACTTTTTTGGCTCCAACCCGATTTCGCAACCAATATAAGATCAGGTCTTAGCCACGATTTTTCCCCAAATGAAATCTACTTTACCTTTACAAATTGGCTCTTTCGTTCTAAACCCTAAATTAGAAACCGCGGTTGAAGGTTCAGAATGAGCAATCTCTCGGGAGCGTCAATTGGGAATTCAAATGTGGTGTCAGGATCTCGTCACGTGACAGGCATTCCATTAAAATGTTGGTATGGATACACTATGACTGTTAATACAACAAAATCAGCTAGGAATCCTAGAAGACGGTTTTATCGTTGCTCATACGCCTCAGCGACAAAGGTTGAAGTTCATATTACTACGGTTTTTATAGTACATGTGGATGCACTATATGTATTGATAGATATGTGTTGTCTTGTAGCTCGCCAAAGATGAGCACATCTTCAAATGGGTTGATGAAGCAATGTTAGATGAGATCAATCGAATGAGCAACTCCATTGAAAGGCTTGAGGAGCAGCTGAGGACGTTGGATTACACGAGTCTGGAACAACAAAAACATGAAATCAAGATGATGCTCAAAGAATCCGAATGGCGGATAAGGAAGTCCCTTTTTTTATTGGCATAGGTTTTGGTTTTTTGATGACTATACGATGGGTGTTTTGACTAATGTAATGTTAATTACTTTAGTGTAATGGTAATTAATAATTCTAATCTATCAATTTCATCGTTGTTATATAAGATGATAATTAGAAAGTCAAAATTGAGAAAGTCAAAGTTAAGAGAGTCAAAATTGAGAAAGTCAAAGTTGAGAAAGTCAAAACTATAAATACAACTATAACTATAAATACAACTATAAAATGAGTAAACTTTAAAGTGATTTAACTATAAAGGGATTAAACTTAACATATAGTTATACAACTTCAAAGTGATTAAAGTATGAAATTATTAAACTATAAAATGATTAAACCTAACATATAGTTATATAACAAAGGATTCCCAAACTACAAAGTGATTTTCAAACTAAAAAGTGATTCTCAAACTACAAAGTGATTCTCAAACTATATAAAGTGACTAAACTATGAAAAGAAAGAATGCCTTTTTCTTGAAAAAGAGTGTGAAATTTGAGTTTATGAGACGACTGCGAGCACATACCTATGGATCTATGTCAACCAAAAGCAACCTATATTAAACTATTAAGTGATTTTCAAACTATAAAGTGATTAACAACATCTTTAAAAAGTGATTCTCAAACTATAAAGTGACTAAACTATGAAATTATTAAACTATTAAGTGATTCTCAAACAATAAAATGCCTAAACTTAACACATAGTTATACACCTTCAAAATGATTAAACTATGAAATTATTAAACTATAAAATGATTAAACTTAACATATAGTTATACAACAAATGATTCCCAAACTACAAAGTGATTCTCAAACTAAAAAGTGATTCTCAAACTACAAAGTGATTCTCAAACTATATAAAGTGACTAAACTATGAAATTATTAAACTATTAAGTGATTCTCAAACTATAAAGTGATTAACGACATCTTTAAAAAGTGATTTTCAGACTATAACGTGACTAAACTATGAAATTATTAAACTATTAAGTGATTCTCAAACTATAAAGTGATGAACGACATTTTCAAGTATTGTACATATGTCTCTACAACTATGTTACAACATCTTTAAGTATACATATGTCTTTACAACAACTAACTATGTATGTTACAACATCTTAGTGTGTACATGTCTCTGCAACAACTAACTATGTATGTTACAACATCTTGTAGTATATATTAATCTATGACATGATAAATTTCAAAAAAAAATTGAATATTTGTTCGGTTGATAAACACAAATTGATTGATCATAAAAGCAAACGAACTGTTGAATTAGAAAATATCTGATGGCCTGAAACGAACAAGGATAGGAGTTAGCGTGGATTGATGACATGGACAACTTATGAAATATAGGGGTTCACGCGGATTGATGCAGTTGGACATCTTATGAATTAAAATAATATTAAAAGTCACTTGAAAATAACTTTAAAATAGATAAATTTATTTCATTTTAATATTTTTGTATTGAGCACAAAGCACACAATATCTAACACATTTAATTATCTTTCTTTCCAACAACCAATAAAAATAAACTATGCAACAATAAAATTTTTACGATTTCTTACTCCTACTTTTACGATTCATACTCTGCGGTTAATAGAATCAGTACAATATAAAAATTTACTAATATAATAAATAAAATACTAAAAACATTTAATTTTTTATAATACCTAGAAATATAAAAAACATAAAAAAGTAATACAGAAAGACAATAATATAGATAATGAAAGCATTATACGTTATTGCTATCTTAATTAAGTTTAGACAATTAGGTTGTCCTTGTAACCTCCTTCGCAACCATCTCATTGAAAGGTTTCATCTCATACTTTAGCTTCATGTTGCCATGCAAGTGTTGATAGAAGAAATCAATATCTTCAATGGTTGCAAGGAAGCCAAAAAGTTGGCGAACACCTCCAGAGAATTCCTTGTTCCCACGCCTCTACGGCAGTTTGCCACACCCTTGCTTAACACACTCCATGTGGAGACGTTCAGCCTTATAGTATCCCCGAGCGGTTTCCTCAAATACCAAAGCACCCATTCCACAATGTCCCTTTGGACCGTAAGCCTGGCGTGCAGTGGTAGGCTCGTACTCTTTGAAGTAGGAAACCAATTCGAGGTTCTCCATCCCTAACCACTGAAAAAATAAAAATTATATATATTAGGTTAAGAAACCATATTCAATAAATGGAATACGTAAATAATAAATAACAATATGTGAATAGCCTTACCTTTTCTGTTTCAGGATCCTTTTTTCCCAGTCCTGTACTATGGATGATCACCGTGGGAAGCCATAAGATAGTTTGATCAGGTTGGTTTTATGTTAAGTACTGGAGGGCACCCAAGTTCCGTGAGTCCAGCCCTGTTTAGACCTCTCCACACTCCAAAAAACATTTCCGCTGCCTCCGCGTTGGCGAGTGCTTGGATCTGGCTGCATAGGTTCTCAGCGAGTTCTAAATGGATTTTGGGCCGCACAGTTTTTTTAGCCGTGGCGTGGGACAGTAGGGCATCAAGAGATAAAATGGCACTAGAACCACGTTTACCATGACAGGCTGGGCAGTGAACTGCTTTCTACGAGCCACTCGGATCGTCATTCTTGTAATCACCTCAAAAAAAATCGCCGTGAGATCCCTGGCTTTCTGTTTCTTCTGTGCGTCATTACTCCCATCCGAGTCGTAATCTGACCTGTCATAATTATCAAATTCATCGGATTCATCGGAATAGTTTTGAACTTGCTGTTTTCCTTTGGCACTCATGTTGGTTGTTTTGGTTTTGGTGTGTTTTTAGATAGATTTGAGTAAAAGCTTAAGATAACTTTTAGAACAAGGGTTCGAAGTTTAAAGAAGTTGAAGAGGAAGTTTAGAGAAGTTGAAGAGGAAGTTTAGAGAAGTTGAAGAGGATGCTGAGTGGAAATCCTAGAAGCGTAAATTTATAGAGAAAGATGATACTAGGGTTCGGGTTATATTACTATGATGATGATACTAGGGTTCGGGTGTGTTAACTATGGTTAGGGTTATTAACTGCAGCTTATTGAAACGACACCTTTTATGGGTAGGGATAGTAAATGTAAAAAGTTTTTTTTAACATATAAATTAAATAGTTATTTAATGGTTAGTAAATGCTACTCGCCAATATCAAAAAAACATATTAGAAAAGATTTAATGATATATCATAATGTTGATTGCTTTGACTGTTTCTACAGATTGCTCTGTGATTGGTTTTGGAAATTGTAATAAATTAAAATACTAAATTTGTGTGAAAAGGTTAAAACATCAACTATACAAAAACAGAGGGAGTAATAATGCCACACTGAATCAGTTTATCCGTGTCTGTCATTTGTGGGGCCTACAAATCTTACTTTTTTAAGGCCGACAATCATGTACTTTTAGTCAAGTACTATCCAGATTTGTAGTTATGTACTTTGTACTTCTGTCTACAATTGTAGTTCTGTACTTTAATAACTTTAAACTCTCATGAACACCCAAAAACAATTGTTGTTTGTTTGTTGGGCCTTTTGTTCTTATTTCATGGCCCAAACAAAGAATAAAAATATAATCCATATGACAACTGATTAAACCAATGCAAACAGGAAACTGATATCATAATGACCTCGTGTTCGGCTACAATTAAAATACTAACACAACCGGTTGTTCTTAATTCGCTTACTACTCGTCCTTCTCCGCCTAGAACCCTCTTTAAATCTATTTTCTTGATGTCTTCCCTTTCTTTTGGGGTAATTTTATGGTAATGTACATCCAATGTCAGCTGGAACATCCCAAGTATCCTGATGTGGAACCTGAAAAATCATCTCCGAATATGCCAAAGACCACAACTCTACCAAATAGAACTTTGAGCGTAAATCAACCAAAGGAATTATCTGCGGTGTATCCTTGATCGCATGCGCAGATGCTATTGCATGTACACAAGGATAATGGTCCCGATCAAATCGCTTGCAATCACATGTTTTATTTCTGAGGGAGACCGCGTAAGTTTTCTGATCACGTCTAGTAACAGTGAAGTCAAGTTCATATGAGTTGCTCACATGGACTGCTAAACTTGTTGCTAATAGACATGACTCATGAAATTCATTCTCCACACGAAGCACCAGCTTTACTAATTATGGGGTTTCACGTGCTGTCATCCTATGTATTTCAAACCATTCTGAAATTTTCTTAATAATTGCATCAAACATAGGCAGAATGGCATACCTCTGTGCTTTCTTGAAAATTGCATTCAGATATTCAGCACTGTTCATTGTACAAATGTTGTTACGTTCTCCTGGAAAAAGACACCTTGCCCACCTTGAGTCGTCCATGGTTTCAGCCATATACTCAGCTACTTTCAGATACTTTTCCTTAAAAGCCTCGTACTCCTTCCAGAATTCACCGTCTATATAAATCTGAGCTATCTCTCTGAATTTCTTCGCAACTTCATCTTTGTTTGCACTAGAGACTTTTCTTTTAAGATTAATGGATATATGGTACACACAATATCCATGTTTTGCCAACGGATACACATCACTAATTGCCTTTATTAGACTTGCATTTCTGTCACTTATGAAAACTAACTTCTCTGAGTCTGCAACAGCCCTCTGCAGTGTACTAAAAAACCAGTTCCAACTAGCATCTTTCACACCATCAACTAAAGCAAATGCAAGGGGATAATGGTGATGATTGACATCCTGAGCTGTTACAAATATTAGTGAACCACCACCCATTAGGAAAGTAGCATCAACAGATAACACGCATGTACCAATTACACACTTTAACCCGACATTTAACTACATATCTCCAACTATCTGAATTTACTATTTTATATTCATATAATAGCTTATGGGAAGCTCTCAACAATATATCTGCCACTTCCTTCTTAGTCGCAAAAGCCTGACCTCGTAATAGAGAGTAGTAAACTAGAGTAGTACATCAGATTAATGAATAGTATGCGAGGTGGGAGTAATGACAGAAAGTAGTATATCAGCCATTGACCCGAGTAAAAAAGAGGAAAGAGAGTAAAACAATGGAAGATAATATAAAGAGGAGATATAAAAAAGAGAAAAAAATATTTTAGATTCATGGGTACCCAGCAGGTACCTATTGCCCAATAGGGTAAACCCATATAAGATTTTAGAATATTGGGTACAGTGTTTGTTTTAGACCGAACTTTTTCTGGGATACCCACTCTTTACTTTTTTATATAAATTTTGTGTAGAAATCATTTAAAATAATTTATATAATATTTTCATTATAATTATTTATTTTTCAAATTAAAAAAAATTAATAAATTAAAAATTAAACAATAAAATATATTTTAATTGGCTCAATTTAGCTCTAGCGGAGGAAAGTTACCAAAGGCAAAAATCTCGGGTTACATGGTTGAAGGAGGAAGACCGCAACTTAGCCTATTTCCATAGAACTGCTGCACCTAGAAAGTCAGCTAACCAAATTCACTTTCTGTATGATGAAGTGGACTCCTTGATAGACACTCCCTCTCACATACAAGAGCATGCCATTGCCTATTTCATAAATTCTATTGGTGCCTCACAAACCACTCCCTTGTTGTGTTCTCTTGAAATTCTTCAGCAGCCATTACATTACTCTGCCTCTACCTCAGAGAGTCAACAACTGACTGTTCCTGTCACTAGCCTTGACATAAAGGCAGCACTATTCACCCTCCCACAAAACAAGGCTCCCGGGCCTGATCCTTACCTAGCTGATTTTTTGCTGTTGCATCAGATTTTGTTAGTGATATTGTAACTCGCGTGGTCAAAGAATTCTTCACATCAGGTCTAATTCTGAAACACTGGAATGCAACCATCATTTCTCTCATTCCAAAGGTAGTCAATGCTTCAAAGATTAGCAACTTTAGACCGATATCGTGCTGTAATACGCTCTATAAAATCACATCCAAACTGCTGGCAGCAAGGCTTAAAAGGCTGCTCCCTGATCTTATCTCTCAATCACAATCCGCGTTCATATCGGGCCGGTTATTGGTTGAGAATGTATTGCTTGCTACGGAGCTTACCCAAGGTTACAATGCTCAACGATTTAGCTCACGTGCAATTTCTACAAGTTGATCTTCGCAAAGTTTTCGACTCAATTAAATAGGATAATCTTCTGGTTGTCTTGAAGGCATTAACCCTCCCTCCTATTGTTCATTGATTTGTTATGGCAATGTCATTCTACTCCTTATTCTTTGTTGTTATCAATGGACAATTATGTGGATATTTTGATGGTGGACGTGGGTTAAAGGAAGGAGATGCACTTTCTCCTTACCTATTCATACTCACTATGGAGGTCCTATCTCGGCTGCTGCAATAGAAATATAATGACGGCTCAATTGGTTATCACCCCAATGCATGAAACCCAGCCATAGCTCATTTGGCTTTCGCCGATGACATAGTTATCTTCTTTGATGGTTCTTCGGATTCGTTCCATCATATAACATAGACTCTCAACATTTTTTTCAGAGTGGTTTAGACTTCATGTCAACCGAGCAAAAAGTCACATTTTCTCAGCGTGTTAGAACTAGATGGAATCTAATGCACTGTCTATGTACAGTTTCCAGCCAGGTTTTTTCCCAATGAGATACTTGGGCCTCCCTCTAATGTGCAGGAAGTTTGGAAATGTTGAATATGCACCACTTATTGATAAAATAACTCTCCGGTTCAACGATTGGACTAATAGAAGTCTCTCCTTTGCGGGAAGACTCTAATTAATTTTGTCCGTTATATATGGTTCCATCAATTTTTGGTTATGTGCCTTCTTAATACCAAACGGTATACTAACGCAGATTGAAAGGTTGTGTGGCAGGTTTTTATGGTCAGGTGGAATTGACAAACGACAAAAAACTAAGATTGCTTGGCGGACTCTCTATCTTCCAAAAAAAGAAGGAAGCTTGGGGTTGAGAGACTTCGCCCTGTGGAATCAGATTCTAGGTATGCAGCTCATATGGATTTTGATCACAAAAGGTGGATCTTATGGTCGCTTAGAATAGGCAGCAACTTCTGAGTAACATCAATCTATGGGGAGCAAAATCTTGTCCTCGAGATACATGGATTTGGAAAAAACTACAGGGCCTACGACACATGTTGTATGATCATATAAAGTGCAAGCTAGGCAATGGCAAGGATGCTAGCTTCTGGTATGATAGATGGACATCTTTGGGACCTCTCATCGACCTCCTTGGTAGTTCCGGTCCTCAACACATTGGAGTGCCCATCTCAGCCTTGGTTAGAGATGCTACTCTGTAGCAGGTTAGAGAGAGCAGCAAGGCCGGATGAAGCTGAGTTTTTACACACTCACCTTACTAACATCTCACCGTCTCCTATTTCTCATAAGGATTAATTTCAGTTCAAAATCCAGGGTAAAACTCTTGATGATTTCTCTACCTCTTTGATGTGGGATTTACATCGTAGGAATGATCTGTTGAAAGCATGGTTCTCCTAAATCCAGGGTAAGACAAGCTTTCACCCTGTGGGTAGCTAACCTTGACCGTCTGCCCTTTCGGTAGAGACATGCATTGTGGGGAATCAATAGGGAAAATGACCAAAATCTGAATGAACTTTTAGCGCAATGTTGATTTTTAATGAACTTTTGAACCCATCTTAAATCTTAATTTGATACTTAAAAATTAAAAAAAAACTACATGAACTCTCTAATTATGGACAATTTCTACATTGACCGTTAGTACCGTCAGTAAACGGTTAAGTCGACACGTGTACGACCGATTTAAGCGACATGTGTACGGCCGGATTTTTTTAAAATAAAATAAAATAAAAACCAAAAAAAAAAATCGAAAAAAAATTCAAAAAAATCAAAAAATACAAAAAAAAGCAAGAAAAAAATTTAAATTTTTTATAAATTCATATATATAATAAAATAAAAAACTAAAAACTTAAAAAATTGATAAAAAGTTACAAAAATAGAATAATATAAAAAAATTTAAAAATTTTAAAATAAATTAAATACAACACATTACAACCTAACTAAAAGACAAATATACATGATAACTAACCAAGAAATATACTTAATTACAACCCAACTAAAATCATAATTCACCCGATTCGAAAAATCTTTAACTCTAAGACCCTAATTCAAAATTCGTGGCGAATCCTAGAAATCTTTAACAAACCAAATTTTTTTTATATGGTAATAGGTGCACCTACATAAATGAGTTGATGAAACATTATCGATGTTTCCGGCACTATAGGTGCTCCCGACACTAGGTGCTTCAAATAACTCATTTATATACATGTTTCATCAACTCATCTATGTATATGTTTCATCATAAAATTTTAACGTCTTAATAAGTGTTTTGTTTAAAACTTTGAAAATTGACATTCAAGAAGTTAAAAAGGAAAAGACATGGAAATGAGTTGATCAAACATCTACATAAATGAGTTGATGAAACATGTAATATAAATGAGTTGCTTGAAGCACCCAGTGTTAGGAGCACCTTTAGAGTTAAAGATTTTTCAAATCGGATGGATTATGATTCTAGTTGGGTTGTAATTAGATATATATATTTTTGTTAAATATCGTGTTTATTTGTCGGTTGGATAAGTTGTACTGGGTTGTATTTAATTTATTTACAATTTTTTTAAAATTTTTTAATATTATATTATATTTTTGTAACTTTTATCAATTTTTTGGTTTTAAATTTTTTAAAATTTTTTATATATATATATATATATATATTTTAAAATAACTAAATATTTTCTTTATTTTTTTGTACTTTTCCGACTTTTAAAAAAAATTCGATTTTTTTTTTGATTTTTTTTTATTTTATTTGATTTTTTTTGGTTTTTGTTTTATTTTATTTTTTTAAAAATCTGCCCATACACATGTCACTTAAATCGACCGTACACGTGTCGACTTAACAGTTGCCTGACAGGAAAAGGGCCAAAATCTTAATGAACTTTTGCGCCAGTGCCGATTTCTTAATGAACTTTTGAACCTATCTTAAATCTCAATATGGTGCTTTAAAGTTTTAAAAAACTACATAAACTTTCTAATTTTGACCAATTTCTACATTGACCGTTAATACCGTCATTCAACGGTTAAGTCGACACGTGTACGACCGATTTAAGCGACACGTGTAAGGTCAGATTTTTTCTTAAAAAAAACCAAAAAATTCAAAAAATTCAAAAGAAATTCAAAAAAAATTCGGAAAATAAAAAAAATCAGAGAAAAAAATTAAATTTTTTTGTAAATACATAAATATATGTATAATAAAATAAAAAATAAAAAATTGATAAAAAACAAAAAAATAGAATAATTTTTAAAATAATATTAAATTTGTTTAAAAATTCATAAATAAATTAAATACAACCCAGTATAACCTACCTAACCGACAAATAAACACGATATCTAACCAAAAAATATATCTTATTACAACCTAACTACAATCATAATTCATCCGATTTGAAAAATCTTTAACTCTAAAGGTGCTTTTGACACTGGGTGCTTCAAGCAACTCATTTATATTATATGTTTCATCAACTCATTTATCTAGGTATTTTTATTTTTAACTTCTTGAATGTCATTTTTTAAGTTTTAAACAAAACACTTAGTAAGACGTCAAAATTTTTATGATAAAACACATACATAGATGAGTTGATGAAACATGTAATATAAATAAGTTACTTGAAGCACCTAGTGTTGAGAGCACCTATAGTGCCGGAAACATAAGCAATGTTTCATCAACTCATTTATCTAGGTGCACCTATTACCATGTAAAAAATATTTAGTTTGTTAAAGATTTCTAGGATTCACAACGAATTTTGAATTATGGTCTTAGAGTTAAAATTTTTTCGAATTGGGTGAATTATGATTGTAGTTGGGTTGTAATTAGGTATACTTCTTGGTTAGTTATCGTGTCTATTTGTTGTTTAGTTAGGTTGTAATGTGCTGTATTTAATTTATTTTTTGAATTTTTTAAATTCTTTTATATTATTCTATTTTATAACTTTTTATCAATTTTTTTATTTTTTTTATTTTTCTTATTATTTATTTTATCATATTAATATTTAAATATATTAATGAAAATTTAAAATTTTTTCTTTGATTTTTTTGTATTATTCGATTTTTTCTTGTTTTTTGTATTTTTTTTATAAAAAAATCCTGGCCGTGCACGTGTCTCTTAAATCGACCGTCCCCGTGTCGAGTCAACCGTTGACTGACTGTACTAACGGTCAATGTAGAAATTGGCCACAATTAGAGAGTTCATGTAGTTGTTTTAAATTTTTAAGCACCAAATTATGATTTAAGACGGTTTCAAAAGTTTACTAAGAAATCGGCACTGGAATAAAAGTTCATTAAGACTTTAGCCCTTTTCCCGTTGCCTGACGGTATAAATGGTCAATGTAGAAATAGGCCACAATTAGAGAGTTCATGTAGTTTTTTAAAATTTTCAAGCACCAAATTGAGATTTAGGACATATACAAAAATTCATTAAGAAATCAGTACTGCGGTAAAGTTCTTGTTGTCTCAACAACAACTCTCTAATACTAAAATTCATTAAGAAATCGGCATTGCGGTAAATTTGGCCCTTTTCCCGAACTCAATATCCCTACTTCTTGTTGTCTCAACAACAACTATGATGAAGTTTGGGACCATCTATTTCTGTGTTGTGAATTCAGCTCAAATCTTTGGTGTATGATCCTTGCAAGACTTGATCTACCGCAGGTGCCATTTCATTCCTCGAATGCGCTTATGCAATGGACTAATTATTCAACCCCAACAACACATTCTCTTTTAAAGCGGCTACTTTTACAAGCCACAATTGACATGCTCTGGCGGGAACCAAACACAACGCTGTTTACCCAGCAATCTATGCCTCTCGACATCATCTTTTGTAGACTTGATAGGCTCATTTGAGATACTATCCTCTCTAAACAATCTTTACGATCATTTAGAAATGTAATGTAGCTTTGGTTAGCTAGATCTTAGGCTAACTAACTCTGTTTATTATGCTCCAAGTTCTTATGTTTTTTTTGCTTGGAAGCTGAATATTTTGCTCTATAGTTGTCAAGAAACAAATGATATCGGTAAAGGTTTCTTAATCTTCATTACCCTCTCCCACGAGATATATGTACAAAGAGATTAACCTAATATAACTCTAGCGTAATTACCAATCTATACAACTTATAATGAATAATTACAAAATAGATCCTTATATTCTCCAATACCCCCCATAAGCTGGAGTATAAAGGTTACAAATACCCAGCTTGAGCAAGACCTTGTCAAATTCCTTCCTGCCGAGAGCCTTCGTAAGAATGTCGGCAAGCTGCTCATCTGTTCGAACATGTGTTGTAGTGATGACCCCACGAACCAATTCAACACGGACAAAGTGACAATCTGATCTAACATGTTTTGTTCTTTCATGAAAAACCGGATTGTTCGTCAAGTAGATAGCAAACATACTATCACAATGTAGATGTATCAGATAACTACAATCAACACCAAATAAGATAAGTAATCGGCTGATCCAAAGTAACTCTCCAACCGTATCTGCAATTTCTTGGTATTCCGCCTCAGCCGATGAATGAGAGATAACACGCTGTTTTCTTGTTTTCCACGAGATTGGTGAGTCTCCTAGTTGTATAAACCATCCAGTGAGAGACTTACGAGAAAGAGGGCACGATGCCCAATCTGCATCACACCAAGCGGCTAAGCATACGGCCATAGTGCTTGACGCTGGAACCAATTGCATCTGCTTGCTGGCTCTCAAACTTCACAACAGAAGTACGAAACCTCTTGTTCCTTGGAAACCACATGCAAATATTGTAGCCACTCAGTCATATACTCCAGATAATTGGGTTCTTGTAATATTATAAAGAACTACACTTCTTTATTTATTGAAAAAATCTAAACATTTTAATCTCAATTCTTATTGGAATAACTCTCCAAAGACTCTTATTTATAGAATTAGGCAAACCCTACATCCCTATTCTATTAGGAACTAGGCTAACTCCCTATTCTACTAGGATTTAATTTACATAAATCTTATCTTTTTACTTGATCTTATCTCTAGAAGCTAACTCCTTCTAGAAAATAATTGTTGCCCAAGGTAAGAATTATCCAACATTCATCCCTCTAATTCTTACTTGATCTCCGGGAAGAACAATCTTGTTAACTCCGATCTAGTTCCTCATTTCTTTGAACTTGATTATTGCTAATGTCTTAGTAAAAATGTCCGCATTTTGTTCTTCATCTTCCTCATTTTGTATATGAAAACACTTTTGATAGCTTATCTCCATTAGTGCTTTATAGAAACGATTTGGAGACCTTGTTACTTGAACTAGTAGTCTCTTGTGGATTTATAAGTGTTGTCTCCTTTCATATTTACTTCACACCATACTCTGTTGCTTCTCCAAAACTTATGATATTGTGCTTCAAGTCGAGTATAAAATAGATGTTATTGAACTCCTTTTTGTGGCTGGTCTTACCAACAAATATGATAGAGCCTTTCCCAACTATATTAACATATGAACCATCTCCAGACTTCACTTTTCTTTGACGTTTTGGTCTAATTTAGAGAAGAATTCTTTGTTTGTCGTCATGTGATTATTTGCTCAGTTGTCAAGGTACCAAACTCTTGATCCTTCTTTACTTGCATCGCAGTTCAGAAAAACTTTGTCTTCATTCAAAATTAGAACCTCACAAACATAAAGAGCTTCTTCTTCAATTTTCACTCCTTCTTCTGCATATTCATTTAAGTTTGCTTCTTGATTCTCTCTTGGTCTATTAGAACAAGCTGAAACATAGTGTTCGGGTTTATCACAACTCCAACATATCACTTTGGATCAATCTTTCTTTTGGTTATAGGTTTTGGTTTATTTTTCTTGGTTACGACCAATAAGTCTATCTCTACCACAGCCTCTACCTCGACTACCTCTACCACCCCTGTTATAACTTCCTCTATTCTCTCCTCTTTTGTTAATTAAGAAGGAGTCTTGATCACGCGTGGAGATTAAACAAACCGAGATAATGGGGGACGAACAAGCCATTATACGGGCGGAGAAAGCTAATGGCAGAGGAGACTCTTCCTCCAAAGTGTTTCCAATGTTAACTACAACCAACTACACTATTTGGGCCATGAGAATGAGAGTTTGTCTCAAAGTACTTGAAGTATGGAATGTATTTGAGACCAAAGTTGATTATAAAAGAAAGAAAAATATAGTGATAGCTCTCTTATTTCAATATATACCAGAGGCTCTTATTCTTTAAGTAGGACAATTAGACATGGCAAGGTATGGGAGGGTATAAGAACTTGAAAATTAAGGGTTGAACGTGTTAACTGAGCACAAGTAATTGAGAATTAGACATGGCTCTCTTATTTCAATCTCCCCATTTTTGGCTTGATGTGATGACTGAGCAGAAGTACGTGTCAAACACAACACTAACTAATAGACTAAAACATAAACTTGTTAATTAGCTATCAATTGGCTGTTAGAAACAGAGACTTTGAAACCGAAAAATGATTGCCTTATTAATCTCATGAAACAAGTATCATTACAACTTATTAAAAGTTTGTAACCAACGTTATCCTGAACAAAATAATGAAGTTATGAAGCACAAAAAATTCCACAAGACGACAAAAAGGAGCCAAAAATGCTCCCCCTTAAAAGCAAACTCCCCCTCAATCAAATAGTTCATAAATCTCCAGATTGTGACGAGAGGTCTGTTCCAGATCATCATGTTCTTGTTCTCCCCACGCTTATCGTCATATCAAGTTAAAAAATTCAAACAAAATAAACATAAGAAAGAATTACTGAAATAGTTCAATATCATCATCTAATTACTAGAATAGTTTTTTGTTATCCTACATAAAGGTGAAAGTGTGGAAATGTCCATATTTTTCTTGAATGATCGTTTTATTACTATCATGTTATTATGATTTAATTTTTTTATGGTTTTCGTTTTTATTACGAAAATGACATTACAAAATAAAACAAATATATATATATATATATATATATATATATATATTTAAAAATTTCGAAAATTTTACTCCTTCCGCCGCCGCACTCCCGCCGTCACTCTCCCGTCTCCGCTGCCGTCGCCGCATTCTCTTCTTCCGCCTTTTTCTTGTTCCGCCTTTTTCTTCCGCTGTTTTCGTTTTTGCGATTTCTCAGATTTCTCAGATATGTCTCACATTTCGTTGTTCTTCTCCGATTTTGTTGTTTTTCTTTGATTTTGGCTCAGGTTTCATTGATGTTCTCTGATTTTGGGTTTGAATTTGTTGTATTTTGGTAATTTTCAGTTTGCTTTGTTGTAGGTTTAACTTCATGTATTGTAGGTTTATAATATTCTGAATGTTGTAGGTTTTAGTGTGATGTAGGTTTTTATTTGTGTGCTGCAGGTTTTCAGTTTGCTTTGTTGTAGGTTTATGGAATTGTGTTGTAGGTTTATGGAATTGTGTTTGTAGGTTTCTGACATCGTATTGTAGGTTTCTGGCGTAGTGTTATAGGTTTCTGACAAAGTGTTGTAGGTTTACAAAATAGTTTTTGTAGAGTTTTCAAAAAGATGATAACTCATTTTATTTTGTGTTGCAGATCAATGGCAGAAAAGAAGATGTATCGTGAGATTGTTCCCTGCAGGACATGCTCCATTTGAACGAAAATCTCTTAACTATCATTGCAAGCTTCTTGAGTTTAAAACGCTTAAGATTGGAATTGGGGAACCTGCATTCAACAAGATTAGAGACAATGTCTCGGTCGGTGTACTTCTCAAACTTGCAACGATGAAGTATACATGGTCGGCGAAGCTTGTGGATTGGTTGTTGATGAATCAATTAAGAGTTTATGCAAAGAATGAAATTTGGGTCTTGGTAGGTTGTAGGCCAATCAGATTCTCTCTTCATGAATTTGAGGAGATTAGTCATATGAATTGTCAGGTATGATTGTTTCTGTTTTGGTATTCGACTTTATTGTAGATTTATTGTTCAGGTGTTGTAGGTTTACGTTTCATGTGTTGTAGGTTTATTATTCAAGTGTTGTATGTTTATGGTTCAAGTGTTGTAGGTTTATTGTTCGTGTGCTGTAGGTTTATTGTTCAAGTGTTGTAGGTTTATTGTTCTTGTGCTGCAAGTTTATTGTTCAAGTGTTGTAGGTTTATTGTTCTTGTGCTGCAGGTTTATTGTTCGTGTGTTGTAGGTTTATTGTTCGTGTGTTGTCGGTTTTAAATGTTTATTTTAAAGGTTTAAATTTTATATTATGTAGGTTTGTAGGTTCTGTTACATAGGTTTATATGTTCTGTTTTGTATGTTTATACTCATGTGTTGTATGTTATATGTACATCGATTGGACAGCGGAGAGAAAGAGGATGCTTGGTCTTCTTTTTATTCATCACGTAGGTGTTTATGGTTTACACAGAGACAGTAGGCTTCCTCTTCATGTTACTAAGATGGTGCTTGATTTAGAGGCTTTTGAACGGTACCCTTGGGGTCGAGAGGGATTTAGTGCTTTGATGCAATCCGTGAAATGTGCAACATTAAGTGGATTAACGTACCTTTTTCGTGGTCCTTTACATGTGCTTCTCATATGGGGATACGAGTATATTCCAGCTTTCCGAATGTTTGCTAAACATAGAGAAAATATCAAATTTCCTCTCATTTGTTGGGAAGCACGCAGGACATGAGCTACTCTTGAGGATGTACGTAAGCAGGATAGGCCGCAGACTACGGACATAAAGGTGAGTTAATAATACACACCTTTTTCGTGTCTTGTAGGGTTTAGTGTGCTGTAGGTATTTATATTCTCTGTTGTAGGTTTTAGTTCATGTGTTGTAGGTTTATATTGTAGTTTTTCTATGAAGTGTTGTAGGTTTTCACAGAAATTTATCTTATTTTACCGATTGAAGAACTATATCCACTTGGAGATGCAGAGATTGAGGATTCGGAATTACACAAGATGATCCTCCATATCCTTGACGGCACTTTAGTTGAATCGTTTTGGGATTTTCTTGACAGATTGACAGCAAATAGCAAAGGTACAACAAAGAGGGAGAAGACTCTTCCTGAAAAAGGCAATAAGAAACAACGAATGGTTTCTCCTAAGAAGGTGTGTTGTTACTTTCTCGGTTTAGGTTTTCATTTTCGTGTCTTGTAGACTTTTATTTCTCTGTTGTAGGTTTTTTTGTCTTGCAGTTTTTTACATGTGTGCTGCAGGTTTCTAGATTGCTTTGTTGTAGGTTTAAGTGCATGTATTGTAGGTTAATAATATTCTGAATGTTGTAGGTTTTAGTGTGTTGTAGGTTTTTATTTGTGTGCTGCAGGTTTTCAGTTTGCTTTGTTGTAGGTTTAAGTTCATGTGTTGTAGGTTTAGCTAATCTTCTTTTTTTAATAGCTGAAGCAGATGATGATGACATGAATATAAACTTGAAAGATTTTGTGAATAAGAAACGCAAAGAACTTTTGAAATCTGGAAAAAGTAGGATCGAGATGAATGCCATCATGCAGATGTTGGAGGATTTGGCCATAAAGATTGAAGTGGCGGAGAAGAAAAATGCAGAGCATTTAGGGTCATTGAAAACCGAGATGATTGGTGAGATGATCGCTTTGAAGAAAGATGTGAGTGACCGGTTTTCTGGTATGCAAACCAAGATATTTGGAGTTGAGAGTCATCTTTTTTTGTTAGAGGCGGATAAGAACAAGCAAGCTGAATGCGTGGTGGGAGTTGAAAATCAGGTTGTAGTCATAGAGATGATGTTGATCTTGGTGGTAACCTACAGATTGTTGAAGAAGAGAAAGAAAAAGAAGCTCACAAACAGAAGGGAAAGGATGTTGCTCGTGGTGATGAGGATGATGCTCCAGTACGTATATAGCTTTTTTAAGGAGATTTATCTGAGAATTTCTCCTCTTCTGTTGTAGAATAATATAATAAACTGTATCCGCTATTGCTTCAATTGTCTGTTTTGTAGGTTTATATATAATGTTGTAGGTTTTATGTAAACCTATAAAAGAAACATTTTCATATGTAAAACGTTTCTCTTGTGTTGTGTTTTATGTATGAACTATGACGTGAACTCTGAATAATGTATTTCTTATAGTATTCGTTTCATCCATTGTTTTGTTTGCTGTTTTAAACCTACACCATTTTCTGTTCTGTAGGTTTTATGTTTGCATTTGTAGGTTTACTAACAAATTGTCTTTTTCTTTCAGTCTTGGAAGCTTACTACTCAAGAGACATCAGAGCCAGAGTGTCATATATCATGTCTAGTTAGAACTAATGTTGTTCATGTAGGGTCACCCACCATCACTAAAGAACAGGGAATCGAAGAAGTACTTCTCATTCCACTACCAGACGATGTAATGGATTTGTCTGCAGCTGATGATTGGCTTGTGAAACCTTCGCCCACCTTGAGTGACGAGACTACACCAAAACTAGTTCCCCGTCCACGTCGCAGACTATAACTACTTGCATCCTAGGTTAGAAGTGTTGTACGTTTATTGAATAGAACTATAGGTTTTCATTTTCCTGTTGTAGGTTTCCATTTCCATCTTGTAGGTTTTCATTTCCTTGTTGTAGGTTTTGCCTTTATTTGTGGGTTTATGTTTGTACTGCGTTTTCATATCTTGCAGATTTCCCCATTCAAAGGATGTTCTATTCTTCAACGTCTTCATCCTGATGTGACAAAAGGGGACGTGATTTACGATCCAATAGGGTCTTATGAAAGGAAAAAACTCGTTCGGCTGTTTGAATTTTGTGACCGAAAACCGTAAGTCATCTTTCTCTTTTGTGTATAAGTCTCATGTTATGGATTGTGTGGTGGTTTGTTTAAGCAATGTACCCGTATAGGCTACGTCTTACTGACGGCGGAGGGGCTCTCTTCTACAAGCAGACTATGACTCCTAAGGAGATTGGCCGCCACATAACGACGAGTATGGGTGGCTGGGTACCGAAGTAAGTGTTGTATGTTTATTCAAATTTTTGTTGTAGGTTTATGGAAATTTGTGCTGTAGATTTATGTAAATTAGTACTGTAGGTTTATGGAGTTAGTATTGTAGGTTTATGGAAATATGTGCGGTAGATTTATGTAAATTAGTGTTATAGGTATATGGAGTTAGTGTTGTAGGTTTTTTGAAAAAAAAATTGTAGGTTTTCGTGGTGGTGTTGTAGTTTTTTCTAACACTGTATTTATTATCCTTCTACACAGCATATGTCATCTACACAGCAGATGTTTACTAAGAGATCCATTTGGAGAGTCTGTCCATGCAAAACAACTCGAATTGTCTTCATTGATCTGTTTATATCCTCCTATTGGTGTAAGGAATATGAAAAAAGTTATGTGGGGAAGGAAAGTACTTGGAACTTCCATCCAGGTTATGTTGAGGTGTACAATGGTGAAATCCTTCCATTCCTAACCTATAGGCAGTGGGGGAGAGACGTGGATACTCTGTACATTGTTCATAACGTTAATAATAACCATTGGGTCGCCTTGGAAGTCGGACTTCTTAAGAAGAGGATAAACGTGTATGATTCTTTTATGATTTGCAACACCGACGAAGAGATTCGACAATCCTGCAAGGTACATTGAGTGACTACATTTTAGGTTTATTGTTCATGTGTTTTGTAGGTTTATTACTCTTGTCTTGTAGGTTTATTGTTCATGTGCTGCAGGTTTTTGGTTCAAGTGTTGTGGGTTTATTATTCATGGGGTTTATAGGTTTATTGTTCATGTGTTGTAGGTTTATTGTTTGTGTGCTGCAGGTTTATATGTAATGAGTTGTAGGTTTATTGCTCGTGTGCTGCAGTTTTTTGGAATTTAGTGTTGTAAGTTTCTGGAGTTATACTGTAGGTTTACTGTATGTGATCTGGTACACTTCTTGTTTTGTAGGCTTATTCGAAGTCTTTCCCTCTACTGATCCAAAGAATTGCTGAGCTAAAGGATGGAAAGGGGACTAAGCGTAAGGTTGTGAAAGCTTACAAAGTCTATAGGATGAAAAATCAGCCTCAGCAAGCTCACGGTGGAGATTGTGGCATCTATGCATTGACGTTCATAGAGTGTTTGGCCCTTGGATGCCGTACTGACAGTATGGAAGACAAGATCATGTGATTTGCTTGCCTAAGTATGCAGCTGAGTTATTTGATGAGATCGAATCTGAAAGTGCTATTGCCTTAACTGATCCAAATCCACGAGGCAAGTTTGACGGTGATAAAGGATGCCAGCTAATTACATACACTCAGCCAGGATAATTGGGTTAGCAAGTAGGTTTGCATATTCTTTTGTGATGCTTTTGAATGTATAGTTGCAAACATTATCAGCGACATATTATTTAGTTATGCGTTTTCACGATGCTTTGTAGGTTTATTAACAATTGCTTGTAGGTTTATTGCCAATAATTTGTATGTTTATTTACAATGTTGTAGGTTTAGTAACGATGATTAGTAGGTTAATCAAACCATGTTTTCTAGGGTTATCCACAACGACTTGTAGGTTTATAAATGCCGTTATGTAGGTTTGACACATAAATGTTTTGAAAACAGAAACAGATTGTATGAAATTACACACAAATGATACATAACCAAATGCTAGCTAAAAACAAGTTCATTGAGTGCATGTTCTGCTGTTATGCCTGGGTTTTGTACGCTTTGTACATATGTAAGCTTTCCTTGGGCGTTTTGTAGGCGTTATACTCTCCAACGCACCCTTCATTCTTGAGACCTTTGGCCGACCTGCTTGTTTACGTATATTAAGAGGTTTACACACCTTTGCTTACACTTCTTCAGGGACTGGTGTTGCAGAATCTCTTGGTTTAACACATTTTCCGTATGCGTTGTACAAATAGTGTGTGTGGTAATACAAATGAGTAAGAGAGACTATTCGCACACTTGCATGTTCAGCTGCCGCTAGGGCATCGACATATGGGATTTTGTCTAAGTCAAACCTTTTGCAAGAACATGTTTTCTCTGTCAAATTGACAACATTAATTGTTGAGAGATTACTCACTTAAATTTGATGTTCATCTATAGGTTGGACCTCGTACTTTCTGGCTTCTTCAACATGTACCTGAATGAACAAATCAAATTAGTTAACCCCTCAAAAACCTACAATACAGGACGATAACCCTACAACAAAACAAGATAAACCTATATTCAAGCAAGATAAACCTACAACACTTAACGATAAACCTACAACACAGAACGATAAACATACAACGCAAAAATGTTAAACCTACAACACACAAAAAGATAAACCTACAACACAAAATGATAAAGCCTACAACAAAACAACACAGAACGATAACCCTACAACAAAACAAGATAAACCTACAACACAGAACGATAAACCTACAACGCAAAAATGGTAAACCTACAACACAAAAAAAGATAAACCTACAACACAGAACGATAAACCTATAAAATATGTTACCTTTAGCACTTTCTCAACCATAGATGTTAGAGCTGTTGTCATTAGACTAGCGTTTTTCCTCCTAGTTGCGAACCACCTTGTCAACATAGACCTTATTGAATCAATAAGTTTCACAATGGGAGATGTTCTTGCTTCATTCAAGGCATGATTAATAGATTCAACTATGTTCGTCGTGGTTATGTTGTATCTATTCCCTGGAAAATGAACACGGCTCCACATGCAAACATCAGCCTTGAGTAAATAAGAATGAAGTGGCGGATTTAATTCTAGAATCTGTCCTAAGATCTCATTGAAATTTTGGATCCTATATGCCGTTGCAGCCCTCTTGAAGAACTTGAAAGACTCTCCTCCCCTAAACTTCATCAAAATATTCTTACGCAAATGGTATGTGCATATTCCTCTGGCTGAAAGTGGGAATACTTTCTTTATAGCATTGCCAATTGATTTGTGTCTGTCCGAAATAATTGCTAGCTCCTTATCATCAGGGATAATTCGATTGAGTTGTGTAAAAAACCATTCCCATGACTCATCATTCTCAGTGTCAACAACACCAAAAGCTATTGGGAATATGTTGAAATTCCCATCTTCATCTTGATTTTCTTCAGCCACATCGTCATTATCATTCTCATCATCTACATTGTCAGCAAACCTACAAGACTCGTCAACAAACCTACAAGAGTAATCACCAACCCTACAACCATCACCTTTTTCATCTCTAACCATATCTGACTCCACGTCTGAATTTTCACATAACTGTACGCATATCCGACCTGAATCCTTCCAATACTTCTCTAGAAACACACGAACTGCTTTACTATCTTGGATGAAGACCGGTGGAGTATCTTGTGGTAAATTTCTCATGACAGCATCTGGATACCTATAACTTAGAGTCACATTATAACACAGTTAAGTTAAACCAAAAGCTTCATATACCTTTGCTTCTAAGTCCTCCAGATTTGTGGGGTCATCCAACATGATGGATTTGCTCCCATGAGATTTATCCAAATAAAAGAACCATCGACCATTCTCACCCCTCCATTCTCCACAAATTAATTGAAGTTTATACATCTCAAGACAAAAAACAAAAGCTCAAAGGGGTTTAAGCTTGATTGAAGATGAAAAAATGGAGTCTCCGTCGTGTTTGTGTTGGGGAAGAAGAAGATAGTTCTGTTTTAAGCTTGGGGTAAAATGGTATTTTCATGTTCTAGGGTGTATATATATGTAAAACCTACAACAAAGCAACTAAAAAACCTACAACACATAATCACAAAACCTACAGCAAATGATAATTAAACCTACAACAAAGACCGAACCCAGGAAAAAAGGCTTATAACCAAGAACACAAAAACCTACAACAAAGAATCAATTAAACATCATTAAAACCTACAACTAAGAACTGATAAACCTACAACAAAGAACCAATAAAACCTAAAACAAAAGCTTACTAACTCGAGAAATAAGACATATCCATCCCACAAAACCTATAATAAATGATCTGTAAACCTACAACAAAGACCTTAGTAAAGCCTACAACAAAGAACCTATTAAACCTACAACAAAGAAAACTAAGTCGACAAACAAGACATATACATCAACAACTGATAAGTAAACCTACAACAAATACCTCAGTAAACCTACAACAAAGACTAAATTAAACCTACAATAAATAACCTATTAAACCTACAACAAAGAACCTATTAAACCTACAACAATAAGACATATCTATCTCATAAAACCTAAAAACAACTGATAAGTAAACCTACAACAAAGACCTCACTCAAACCTACAACAAAGATCCTATTAAACCTACAACATTGAAACTATAAACCTACAACAAAAGAAAACTGAGCCGACAAATAAGACATATCCATCCCACCAAACCTACAACAACTAATCAGTAATCCTACAACATATACCTCAGTAAAACCTACAACAACTAACTAATAAACCTACAACAAAGAACCTATTAAACAAACAACAAAAGAAAACTAAGTCAAAAATAAGACATATCCATCCCACAAAACCTNCAAGACATATACATCAACAACTGATAAGTAAACCTACAACAAATACCTCAGTAAACCTACAACAAAGACTAAATTAAACCTACAATAAATAACCTATTAAACCTACAACAAAGAACCTATTAAACCTACAACAATAAGACATATCTATCTCATAAAACCTAAAAACAACTGATAAGTAAACCTACAACAAAGACCTCACTCAAACCTACAACAAAGATCCTATTAAACCTACAACATTGAAACTATAAACCTACAACAAAAGAAAACTGAGCCGACAAATAAGACATATCCATCCCACCAAACCTACAACAACTAATCAGTAATCCTACAACATATACCTCAGTAAAACCTACAACAACTAACTAATAAACCTACAACAAAGAACCTATTAAACAAACAACAAAAGAAAACTAAGTCAAAAATAAGACATATCCATCCCACAAAACCTACAACAACCGAACAGTAAACCTACAACAAATATCTTAGTAAAAACTACAACAAAGCACTAATAAACCTACAACAAATGAAACTGAAAACCTATAACACATGGCCGAAAACCTACAACACTAGAACAATTTTCCGTCTTATTTCTCTCTGTTTACGTGGAATTATTCTTTAATGGCAGTTTTGTAAAAAAAAAATTTCAAAGCGAACAGGGGTAAAACGGGATAGAAAATACCAAAAGAGTAGAATTGTAAGTAAAATCTTTTTGAACTATTGTGGTCAATATAGGATGACAAAAGACTATTCTAGTAAATCACCCTAAACATAATGGTAATTAGGAAAATACTCGCATGTGTTCAACGCTGCTTGGCAAAGTTCACGCACTTCGTTGACACCTTTTACTTGTCATGTCTTTTGTTGTTCACAACCTTTGTAGATTGTGTGATCAGAGATGGTTACGGAAGAAAAAACTTTGATTAGGTTGATTTTGTTGAAGCAGATACATGCTTGATTTGCCTAAAATCATCTTTCCAAGGTTGAATGGTATATGTTTTCCAATCTTGTAAGCAATCTGCTTCCTAATCGCGTTCATGTATCCGTTATTCGAGGTAGGAAACAAATTCGTGCAACAATTTTTAAATCATCTTACCAAGGTTGAATTGTATATGTTCACCTAAGATAATTTCTTGAAAGTACCTCAAGTTACAAGCATTGCCAGATCCTCATCAAGAATTCCATTCAGTTTAAAGGGATCAAGTCGATCATTAACATATAGTGCACCTAACAGAGCATATATCACCTTCTTCAAACTCAGATGCATGTTCAGTATTACAGCGATCACTCTGTGATGTGTAAAGTTGATACATGAGGAGGGCGTCTGTGGAAGAGAATATCGCTGAATCAACTTTGGATAGCGTAGTACTAGAGATGTGAGCCGCTTTTCTGTTTTGATGAAACGTCGGATTTTTCTTGGATTATGGGTAGGCTCCTGTTTGATTACTCGCTTGCAAAGACCAGATATGCTAGTTGTGTGATAGAAGGTGTTTTTATCAGTTTTTAACCCTTCTTTTCCATGGTTTTATTGAGTCAAAATATATGTTTTAGAGTCTTTTAGTCTGTTTTAGAGTCTTTTCAGGTCATAGGTCACATTTGGAGAAGATAAGATATTTGGTGTTAAATTCAAGACAAGATAGTCACGTGAGTTAGCTTTCGTTTGGAGGTGGTTTGAGGGAAATCAGACAAGTGGTCAGGAAGATATGAAAATTTTACTAAAGACATGTAATTCTGGTCGAGAACAGACGCCACCAGAAGATGCGCTCACCTGTTGATCGATCGATCAACCCCTTGCTCGGTCGATCAACCCCTTACTCTATCGATTAACCCCTTGCTCGATCGATCATCCAAATTTTGCGAGAAAAACCAGATTTTCCTTATTTTGTACCAGCCGTGTTTTTAGCCTATTTAAATAGATTTCTCAAAACTTTTAGGGCATCCTATCATTATTTTTCAGCAGCCACTCTTGTAACATTTGAGAGAGAAGTTCTCTATCCTCCACAACACCATTGGAGAAGATTTGTGAACCCTATTTCTATTTAATTCAGTTTATTATTATGTTTCTATTCTTCTTCTTTGTTTACTTCTTTTCTATCTTGTCTGAGTAGTTTATCAACCAGATTTAGAGATTTCTAGGGATTTAGGGATTCAATTAACTAGGAACAAATAGGGTTAGATCTTATGTGTTCTGCATCTAAGACTGAGTTTAATGCTTAGGTTAGATTGGCCACCTAGTAAATAATCTTAGGTTGTTTAACTCTCCAAAAGCTTTTTAGATGCCTGAGATAGTTTAGATGAGCAATTAGCCTTAATCAATGACAGTTGATTGTTAAGGATAGTTGTGGACATATTAGACTCAATTGATAATGCATGTTTACATCTCTAGGACCAACGATAGTTAGGAGCACCCGAATGATAAATTGGAAAAGTAGGCACCACGATAGTAGAAAAGTAGAAAAGTCGAGAATTGGTTTAAAGAATGCTCTGAATAGTTTCCTGATTTGGATTCCCTGCTTCTTGATGAATTCCTTATGCCTGATGCCTTTATTTATTAGTTTTCCGCCGTTTATAGTATTGTTTAGTTTCCATCGTTATTTGATTTGTCTTAGCTAAAGTTCACTATAAAAATTGAGTGTTACCATTGGGCTTCATGGATTTGATCCTTAAGTGCTACATCGATACAATACGCACGAGAGGTATAATTAACCTTGTATCATTGTGTCATCAAGAACTGATGCTCTATCATTGATCTTAAAATCCGGATTACCAAACAAATGAAGAAAACGATGTCATAATTTAAGGCTCAGAACAACAATCTTTCTCTAGTTCTTCATCTCTATCATTGAGATCTTTCTCCAGTTCTTTAGATGATTCTTTATATGGGACCTGAATGGAAGATGGAAGATCGGTCGGTTGAGGATGAGCTTCTTCGAGAGTTGTAGAACCAATTGGTGAAGTGGAATTTCACCGGAAATCAGAGAATTAGAAAAAACAAGCAAACTAAACCTCATCAACAATATCTTGCTTCTAAAACATGCATGTGATGTACTTCATTTTTATCAGTTTTTAGCTCACCAATTCTCATGCTTATAGAGTTTTTTGTTAGTAGTTTAGTGTTTTTACAGGGGTTAAACATGCATGTTTCGGATAAAGCATGGGAACCACGGATAGTAGTAGAACCGGAACAATTCTTGAATTATCACATCAAAATACACTGATCAATCGATCTCTGCATTGATCGATCGATCGCCCACCTTAGCTGTTTCTGCGTCCGACCTGTGGATCAATCCAGCTCCTCATGATGGTTTGCGCCCGACTAAGAGATTGACCAGCTGCTACTGTGATCGATCAATCATGTTATGGATTCATCCATCTGCACCTTGATCGATCGATCGCTTAAGTCCGACCTAATTTTCCTTGTTTTGCACTTACGCGTTTTATGGCATATAAGTACTCAATTTTAGTTTTTTCATGGAGATCTATCATACTTTTGACGGCCACAGACGTTCTTGTAACCTTTGGGGAGAGGACCTTTTCCTCCACAAATCTTTGGAGAAGATTTCTGAACCCTTTTCTATTTTAATTTAGTTTAATTATGTTTATCTATTCTTCTTCCTTGGTTGTTCTTTCTGCTATGTTTGTGTAGTTCCCCAATCAGGTTTAGGGTTTTCTATGGATTTATAGAATCAATGAATTGAATAAAAAGGATTCAATCTTGATGTGTTATCCGTCTCTTCCTTGACCTTAATGCTTATACTAGTGTAGCTAACTAGTTTATCATCTTAGGTTATTTAACTATCCAAAAGCTTATTAGATGCCTAAATAACATAGATGAGTAATTAGTCCTTAAACAACAAAAGTTGATGTTAAGGCTAATTGTGGACTTATGAGATCTAATCGATAATGCGTGTTTAGATCTCTAGGACCAAACAATAATTTAAAAACTCTAGGTTGCTAGATATAGTAGTCGACACCAAGACTATAAGTTTGCTATACCGTTATGTCTGAGTCAAGACTTGATCTTAATCCGACCCTGAATAGTTCCCTGATTAAGATTCTTTACTTCCCAAACGAATCGCTGAATTTGATGCTTTAATTTACTGAATTTGCATCGTTTATTTTTTGAGTTGCGTAATTGCATTCACCTTCATAGTTTAATTTTTCTTAGCTCTAGTTTGGTTTTAAGATGGATAGTGTGACTACTTGGTTCTTGTAGATTTGATCCCTAAGTACTACTACATTTGTTGTGCACTTGTAATAGATTGCTCTCTGAGTACATCAAGTTTTTGGCAACGTTGCCATGAACCAATTTTGTTGCCTTTCGATCTATAATTGAATTTTAGTCTAAGACTTCATTTAGTTATGTCTTCATTTGTTTTGTTTATTTTTTTGTGTTTCAGGTACAATGAGCAATCCTGATACCAACAGCGACAATCAGGGTCAAGATAGCACTGCTACAATTGCGCAGTTGGTACAACAGATAGAAAAGATACGCCTCATAAGTTCTATCGGGATAGGTATGCTATCATTATTCCTCCTTTACAGGGACAAGACTATGAGATCAAGCCTCACTTGATTGCGTTGATTAAGCAATATATTTTCCATGGTCTACCAGCTGAGAACACCATGGACCATATTAGCTACTATGAGGATTTGTGCAGTTTAACGATTTCTACTGAAGTCCCTACGGACTATGTCAAGTGCAAGTTGTTCCATTACTCTTTGAATGAAAAGGCATTTAAATGGCTAGTCAAAGATTGCTATGCTGAGAAACAAGATCACTATCTTTAAACAGTGTGTTGGTGAGTCCTTTTGTGAGGCATGAAAGAGATTTAGGGAGTACAAAAGAGACTGTCTACATCATGGGTATTCTAATGAGCAGATTCTGAGTATCTTCTATGAAGAAGTTGATTGGGACTACAAGAAATCTCTAAACGCTGCCAGCTATGGGTATATTATGACCAACACTATGGAGGAAGCGTTTACTCTCGTCGAAAATTTAGCTGCTAGCTCGAGTTATCACATTCCCGAATATGATCGACCTTTACACATGAATAGTGTTGATTAAATTCATTCGCTTGACTCAATCGAGAGTGTTGAATTTAAACAAGTGCCTCCCACTCAGCGCTTATTTAAATTCATTAGCTTGTCTCAATCACCTCTTAGGTGTGTCAGATAGATCCTCATAAGGAATTGTCTTTCCCTTAGTCACACTAGCATCCATAATGTACAGATTCAGACGTGGATCCTCATCCACAAACTCGATGCCTACGTTTTTCAGCAACACCACAGCTCTGCATGGCTTAACTTCCTTGATGGTAAAAGGTCTTGACCATCCAGCTTTGAATTCCCTAGTAAAAAACTTAGAATAAGAATTTAACAAAAACACCTTAGTATTAGTGACTAAATCTCGATCAAGGATACGATATTCTGGGGGAGCTAAATTCAGAGTATCATCATCGAGACTGCAATCCTTTTCAGTTATTGGTTTCTCTGCTCAATCCTTTTCATAATCAATTATACCATAGAAGCTCCCCCTAAATGTCCTGATAGGATATGAGACCTTTCTATTGATCTTTTCAAGAATCACTCTCTTATTGATGAATTCAATTTTTGCTCCAGCTGTACCCAAGAATGGTCTTCCCAAGATCAATGGAAGTGCGCCATCTCGTACCATCTCTACTATAATAAAATCCGTTAGCATTAGACAATCTCTAACCATGAGTGGGTAGTCTACCAATTTCCCTCGCGGGTGCTTTGTGGACGCATCTCCTAAAGAAATGGAGGTTTGGTGTTCCTGCATATGTTCAACTCCCAGCTTCTTCACTACATTGAACGATATAACGTTCACACTCGAACTAGAGTAACAAACAACATCATTGAATCTCAGTGTTCTTAAAGTATAGGAATGGTAAACTCACCTTGATCTTCCATCTTAGTGATCATTATAGATAATGACATTGCAAGATTATGTAGGATTCTTCTCACTCTATCTTGGTTGTGCCTCTTGAAGCCTTGTCACTGCTTCCATAGTTTGAGTGAGTATCCAATAACTTCAAATGAGTACATACTCTTTCAAATTTGTTGTTGAGGTTGTTTTACATGTCATTGACCTTTGCAGTGATTTTCTGTAAAGCTTTTTGCTCTTCTTGTGCAAACTGCTGGATCAAAGCTTTGATCTCTTCGTTGGAGGTGCTTGAGAAACTCATGGAGCTTGGTTATGTGGCTAGGTTTCCTTCTGAGATGGTCTGAACCGCTATTGAAAATTATTGCATGGATTTTGCACGAAGTGATTATGATAATTCTGACCAGTGCCCAAATTTTGCACGACGCCCCCTTGTTTTGCACAAACCGTTTCTGAAAATTCTAACAAAAACTCATTTGTTCCTAGTTTTGCACGATGTCCGAATTCTGCACAAAACCTGCACCATTCACATAATTGATATCCATCTGCTCACCTGACTCTTTGATCAGCATATCCAACTTTGCAGTCAACTCATCTATCCGAGAATCTAAACTCTTTACCCGTACATATCGAACATATTCGGGACTGTGATAACTTGAGCTAGCAGCTAAATTATTGACTAGAGTAAACGCGTCCTCCTTAGTGTTAGTCATAAAATACCCATTTCTGGCAGCATTTAGAGATTTCTTGTAGTCCCAATCAACTCCTTCATAGAAAACTCTCATAATGGGCTTATAGGAGTACCCATGTTGAGGACATTCTCTCTTGTACTCCCTAAATCTCTCCCATGCCTCACAAAAGGACTCACCAACCTGCTGCTGAAAGGTAGTGATCTTGTTTCTCAGACTAGCAGTCTTAGACTTGTGGTAGAACTGATTAAGAAAAGCCGCTATAACTTCTTCCCATTTCTTCAATGATCCTATAATTTGCACTTGGCATAGTCATTTTGATGCCTTGTCAGCCAAATAGTAATGGAACAAGTTGCACTTGACATAGTCCGCAAGGACTTCATTAGAACTCGTTAAACTGCACAAATCCTCATGATATCCAATATGGTCCACGGGGTTATCAACTGGTAGACCATGGAAAATATATTGCTTGATCAACCCAATCAACTGAGGCTTGATCTCATAGTCTAGTCCCTGTAAAGGAGGAATAATGATGGCAGACCTATACTAATAGAACTAATGAGGTGTGTTCAAGTCGCCTATTGTGAGACGCTTTGGATGGGCATTTTGTTGTCAATGCATCTGTTCTATCTGTTGTACCAACTGCACAACTGTATAAGTGTTATCTTGACCATGATGGTTACCGTTGGTATCATGATTGCTCATTGTACTTGCAACACAAAAGAAATAAAAGAAAAAAAATGTAAGTAAAATCAATCTTAGACTAAAATTTGAGTGTAGATCGAAAGGTAACACAATTGGTCCCCAACAATGACTCCAAAAACTTGATGTACTCGGAGTTTTACTCTAGCAATCTACTGTAAGTGCACAACAAATGAAGTACTACTTAGGGATCGAATCCACGAGAACCAAGTAGTCACACTATCAATCTTGAAACAAAACTAGAGCTAAGAAAAATGAAATTGTGAAGGTGAATGCGATTTAAAAACTCAAGAAATAAACCATGAAAATCTATTAAATTAAAGCATCAAATTCAGGGAATTCATTTGGGAAGTAAATAATCTAAATCATGGAACTATTCAGGGTTGAATTAAGATCACGTCTCGACTCAGACATAACAATGTAGCAAACCCACTGTCCTTGTGTTGATTACTATATCTAGCAACCTAGAAATCCTAAGTTGTCGTTCGGTCCTAGAGATATAAACACGCATTATCGAATAAGGCTGATAAGTCCACAACTAGCCTGAACATCAACTTTTGTTGGTTAAGGACTAGTTGCTGATCTATGTTCTTTCAGGCATCTAACAAGGTTTTAGTGAGTTAGATAACCTAAGATCATAGAATAGTTAGCTACTTTACTTTAAGCATTAAGATCAACAATAGACAGAGAACACATCAAGATTGAACCCTATTTATCCTTAAGTTATTGATTCCCTAATTCCTTAGAAAACCCTAAACATGATTGGGAAACTACTCAAACATAGCAGAAAGAACAAAGAAGAAAGAAGAATAGATAAAAACAACTAAACTGAATTAAATTAGAAAAAGGTTCACAAACCTTCTCCGAAGAGTTGTGGAGGAAGAGATCCTCTCCCCCATGGTTACAAGAACGTCTATGGCCGTAAAAACTATGATTGATCTCCATTAAAAACTAAAACAAGGTATTTATATGCCTTAAAATGCGTAAGTGCAAAACATGGAAAATTAGACCTGTCTTTGGCGAACGATCGATCTAGGTGCAGATTGATCTATCCACAACATAATCAATCGATCAAAGCAGCAGCTGGTCGATCTCCTAGTTAGGCACAAACCATCATGAGGAGCTGGATTGACTGATCAAGAGATGCGAGGTCGATCCACAGGTCAGGCGTAAAAACAGCTGAGGTGGGCGATCTATCAATTAAGGTAGAGATTGATCGATCAGTGTGTTTTGCTATGATAGTTCAAGAATTGCTCCGGTTCTGCTCCAATTCGTGCTTCCCATGCTTTATCTGAATTAGGCCTGTTTTACACCTGTAAAAACTCTAAAATACTAACAAAAGACTCTAAAAGCATGAGCTTGATAAGAATCGGTTGACTTATGGAAAACCCAGGGACTTCGTAACTTCTAAGAATTACCCATATCCTTTTGGGTACTCGAAGAATCTCATTCCAGTTTCACACCTAACCTAACTTAGTTTTCTTGTCAAGGGGGTTGGTATGCATCAGATTGGTTTCTTTTTCTAGTGCAATTACGGATTTTCCTATGTAAGTATGTGATGAGGACATCAAGCCGATTGAACCAAACAAGCCAATGACCAGAGCTAGAGCACAGCAAGCTTTGAGAGCAACTAGGAGAAGTTGTAGCTGACGTCTTGAGCAAGGAAGAGGATATTCACACACCGGACCGCACCAAGATCGACAAGAACTACATAGAAGTCTTTTAAAGAAGTACGTAGAAGATCAAGGACTTAAGCCAAGAACAAGCCACACGTCAAGAAGAAGACAAAGACATTGAAGAACCTGACCAAGAGATCCAAGAATCGTCACGACTTGAGCTAGAAGCAACCAAAAAGGCTTGGCCTCTTATCCAACACACAAGGTATGTTTTGTAATTCATTTGAATGTCTTTGCAGGTCCACCAAGCCCATCGGTTCCAGCACCTTAGGATAGAGAGTCTTAGAGTCCTCTAGGCCTTTAATTAATAAAGTGGACCGAGTCTTCAACTTGCGAAGCAAGGCCACATTGACCTTTAGTTTATTTTCTTTTGTTTCTTGCTTGTTAATGGGCGCGACCCATCTTTTGTTTGCTTTCCTTGGAGTTGAGTCAGCCTTAGATAAGCTGACAGGACAATTTATAAGGTCGCCTTGCAGCCGTGTAACTTAAACTTTTTTGACATCAATAAAGAGACAAACATTTTCTTCAAACCTAGCTAAAGAAAGCCCTAGCCGTTTTCCTTAAGCTTCACAACACCGGTCTAGATCTTGAGAGGATTCCCCTTGGTCAAAAGGTGTTCGAGTGTATGAAGAAGTCAACCATTCTTCTTGTGGAGCGCTCTTCATTCCATCCAGTTACACCGCAACATCACTCTCTTATCAAAGGAAGTAATCGAGTTTCCCTTTGATACTAATCTGCTCCAACCAACCTTAGAGACACACCTTTGAGGCTTGTATTATTTTGGTATCAGAGCCAAAGGCTTCCTAGAAGGCTGTATCTATCCTTTTATAGCTTTTGTTTCATTTTATTTGACTGATTCATACATAGTTGTCGCATAGGTTGTTAGTTGTGAAATTCCGAGTTGTGTGAGTTATTGTTTGGATAGATTTAAGTAGTATCTCGTTTGTGACAGCTAGGGTTCTTAGGTTTCTATTGTAGAAGACGAAGAAAATAGTTGTTTGATCTTTAAACTCGTGTAGGGTAAAGAGATTAGTGTTCTTTCCATATTTGAAGTTTTCCTTTTTGGTGTTTTTCATCTTTGTCATGTTTTCTTCTTACAAACAAAAAAAGTTAACTACTTTTTTTTCGTTTGTATTAGAACATGAAAACCAATGTTCCAAACTTGGATGAGATGCTTGCACAAATCAATTCTCAACTTCAAGTCCTTAGCACCCGCATGGAGCACCTAGAGCAGCGTTCGGGCAACACGAAGATAGTGATTGAAATAGGGAAGTGAACCTTGATCCTAACCTGGATGATCCTCCTAGAAAAAGAGCCAACCAAATCCGCGAACCTCAACTCTGCGGCCGCGAATGAGTGGATTTAGTACATGGCAGTATCGACCCAAAACTTACCGCACCAACGTTTTTTGAGAATGTGGATCTGGAAGCTTACCTTGATTGGGAGAAGCGGATGGAGTATATATTTGAGTGTTATCACTATGCTGGCCACAAGAGTTTAAGCTTTTCTGCCGCCCAACTCATGGATAATGGATTGTCATGGTGGGATCAAGACATAGCCGAACGTAGACGCCACCATTACAACACAGTCACCACTTAGGAGGAGATGAATGTTAATCTTTGAAAAAGGTATGTACCTCCTTATTTCCATAGAGACTTGCAGAAAAGATTTCGTAAGTTGGTCCAGGTAAATAGGTCCGTGGAGGAGTACTTTGAGAAGTTTGAGTTCTTGAAGAACCGCCTAGAGACCAAGGAGTCCAAGGAGAATCTTATGGCTCAATTCTTGGATGGTCTTCAAGATAGAATAGCTATAAAAGTGGAGAGGCAGCCATATCATGAGCTGCGTGAGTTGCTGCACTATGCCATTCAAGTTGAGAAGCATATCAAAAGGAAGAGGGCTGCGTCCAACCGTACCAAGAACAACAACACTTGGACCGCACCCGTAACTAGACAACAAGATAAAGCTAAGGCCATTGAGCAAGAAACCCGCTACAAGAAAGCTGATCAAGAACCATCTAAGAACCAGCAACATGAGGTTAGTAATGTTTCAAATTTTACTAGAACTCTTAACCTTGTGTGTTTCAAGTGTCAAGGTCGCAAGCATATGGCTAGAGATTGCCCAAACCGTAGAACCATGATTGTTACCTCCGGGGGAGAGTACGAGTCACAAGATGAAGCTGAGATGGAGATTGATGAAGTAGTAGGAGAGGCCGAGGAGACTGCTGCCTACCCGAACGTAGGAGAAGTCCTTGCAGCCTGCCGTGACCTTAGCTCTATGATTGTGTTGGTAGAGACCGCACAAAGAGAAAACATTTTCCACTCAAGATGCACTATAAACAGCAAGGTATGTAGCCTTATTATTGATAGTGGTTCATGTACTAACGTGGCTAGCAAGTCTATGGTTGAGAAACTAGGTCTCACCAAAACAAAACATCCAAGGCCGTACCGCTTAAGATGGCTTAACGACAAGGTGGAGATCAAAGTCGCGGAGCAAGTGACCGTTCTTTTTAGCATTGAGACGTACCAAGATCAAGCATTATGTGATGTAGCTCCCATGCAAGCTGGTCACCTTCTACTTGGCAATCCATGGCAGTTTGACAAAGAAGCTGTCCAGAATGGCCACACTAACTTCTACTCATTCATGCATGAGAAACGTAAGTATAGTTTGGCACCTTTAACACCAGCCCTAGTGCATGATCTTCAAATGAAGATGAGTCAGTCCACCAAGGTAAGTAAACCTTCTCTTTTTGTGACTCCGAGTTTCATTGAGAAAACATTGTGTGCCAAGCAACTCGTACTACTAATGCTCTTCAAAGAGAATGTTTGTTTAGAAATTTCTTGTGAAGAGTTTCCACCAAGGATCCATGAGCTCTTAGAGCAATTCAAGGACGTGTTTCTAGAAGAGACACCAGCTGGTCTACCACCGATCCGAAGTATAGAACACTAGATTGACTTTGTGCCCGACTCCGCTCTACCCAACCGTGCGGCCTACCGCATCAACCCTCAAGAGGATAAAGAGTTAGACCGCCAAGTTCAAGACCTTTTGGACAAATGATACATCCGAGAGAGCCTAAGTCCATGTGCTGTTTCGGTCTTGCTAGTGCCTAAGAAGGATGGAACATGGCGGATGTGCGTGGATTGTCGTGCGATCAACAACATCACCATCAAGTACCGCCATCCCATTCCATGCTTGGACGACATGCTAGGTGAACTTCATGGAGCCACCATCTTCTCCAAGATAGATCTCAATAGTGGCTATCATCAAGTCCGCATGAAGGAAGGCGATGAGTGGAAGACCGCTTTCAAAACAAAGCAAGGTTTGTATGAGTGGCTTGTGATGCCGTTTGGACTCACCAACGCACCAAGCACATTCATGAGTTTCATGAACCAATCTTAAGGGCTTACATCTGTAAGTTCGTTGTGGTATACTTTGATGACATTCTTGTTTAGCTCATGTTTGTCGGATCACTTGATACACCTTAAGCAAGTACTAGAGACTCTTCGTCAAGAAACCCTCGATGCAAACCTTAAGAAGTGTACTTTTTGTACTAATGAACTTGTCTTTTTGGGCTTTCTCATAAGTTCAAAGGGAATTTGTGTAGATCAAGAGAAAATCAAAGCTATTGAAGAATGGCGAACGCCTACAATGATCGGTCATGTGAGGAGTTTTCATGGTTTGGTAAGCTTCTACCGCCGCTTTATCAAGAACTTTAGCACTATAGCTGCTCCTCTTACTGCCGTGATCAAGAAAGATGTTCCATTCACATGGGGAGAAGCACAAGAAAAAGCATTCTCCGAGTTGAATTCATGCCTCACCAAGGCTCCGGTTTTGGCTTTGCCCAAATTTGACAAGACCTTTGAAGTAGAGTGTGATGCGTCTGGACTAGGAATTGGAGTTGTATTCGCGCAAGACAAAAGACCTATAGCCTACTTCAGTAAGAAGCTAGTGGAGCCACCCTCAACTATCCGACATACGACAAGGAGCTATATGCATTGGTCTGAGCCTTAGAAGTTTGGTAGCATTATCTTCTATCAAAGGAGTTTGTGGTCCACACTGATCATGAAACTTTAAAACATTTGAGGGGTTAAACCAACTTGAAGAATACACATGCAAGGTGGTTAGAATTTGTGGAGACGTTCCGATATGTAATCAAGTACAAGAAGGGAAGGGAGAATGTAGTGGCGGACGCCTTATCTAAAAGGCATAACCTCATCACCATCATGGACGCCAAGGTTCATGGATTTGAGCTTATCAAGAACAACTACAATGAGGATCCAGATTTTGGAGACATTTACCAACCTTGCAACAAAGGAGCCTTCGGGTCTTACTACATTCATGAAGACTCTAGCAATAATGACCAAGCATTTCTTTTGGCCGCACCTAAACAGAGATATGGAACGGTTGTGCATCAAATGTGCAACATGTTTCAAGGACAAAGCTAAGTCTCATCCACACGGTCTTTATCTACCTTTAACTATTCCTAACTCTCCTTGGGAGGATCTTTCTATGGATTTTGTGTTACGTTTACTAAAGATCAAGCATAAGGACTCAATCTTTGTTGTAGTGGTTCTCCAAGATGGCCACTTCATACCTTGTGACAAGACAAATGATGCATCACAAATAGCCGACCTATTCTTCATAGAGGTGGTGTGTCTACATGGAGTTCCAAGGATGATTGTCTCCGATCGGGACACCAAGTTTATAAGCCACTTTTGGCGAACCTTGTGGCGCAAGTTAGGCATAAAACTGCTCTTCTCTACCACTTGTCACCCTCGTACCAACGGCCAAAATGAAGTGGTAAACCGTACTCTTGGTAGCTTACTTAGAGCTACTATTGGTAAGAATTTAAACAATTGGTTGTCATGTTTACCTATGGTTGACTTTGCCTATAAGCAAGCTAATCATTCTTCTTCTAAGTTTTCAACGTTTGAAGTAGTGTATGGGTTCAATCCTTTGACGCCCATGGACTTTACACCACTACCTCCACGCCATTACCTTGACAAGGATGCAAGTGCTAATGCCGAGTTGGTCTGCAAGCTACACCTTAAGGTCAAGGAGAATTTGGAGAAGAAGGCTGAAGCAATTAAGTAGAGAGAAGACAAGAGACGCAAGGCTGTGACATTCAAGCCAGGAGATTGGGTTTGGGTCCACATGCGTCCAGAGCGGTTCCCCAACAAGCAGAATTCTAAGCTCTCGTCGTGCGGTGATGGCCCGTTCTGAGTGCTAGAGTGCATGAATGACAATTCATACCGCTTGGATCTGCTAGGTGAGTTCAACATTACCTCAAGTTTCAATGTTGTTGATCTCTCTCTGTTCCATATAGACAATGACGATGCACCCATGATGGAGCATCTTCAAGAGGGAGGGACCGATGAGGACATCAAGCCGGTTGAACCAAACAAACCAATGACCAGAGCTAGAACACGCAAGCTTAGAGAGCAACTAGGAGAAGTTGTAGTTGACGTGTTAAACAAGGAAGAGAGTATTCACTCACCGGACCACACCAAGATCAACAAGAGCCACATAGAAGTCTATTCAAGATGTGCGGAGAAAATCAAGGACTCAAGCTAAGACCAAGCCACACGTCAAGAAGAAGACAAGGAAATTGAAGAACCTGGTCAAGAGAGCCAAGAATCGTCAAGACTTGAGCTAGAAGCAACCAACAAGGCTTGGCTCTTATCCAACCCAACAATATATGTTTTATAATTCATTCAAATGTTTTTGCAGGTCCACCAAGCCTATCGGTTCCAGCCCCTTATGATAAAGAGTTGATGAATACAGATTGCTAACTACTCGATTATTTCTATGATCAAGCTCATATCATGAATCAAGTACAAGAATGAAGTCTATTGAGTTATCTTCGAGAAAGAGAGAACAAGAGAAAAGAGAGATTGACACCAATGAATTATAGAGTTCCCTCATGAATGAGGTACATCTCTCTTCAGGTATTTTTCTTCACCTGGAATTCACTACATTTCTGATTTTACAGAATGAACTGATCAATCGATTACAACAGCTTTTCGAATGATCCTTATATATCTCAACAGACAAACAACAGATTTAATTATTCTGTTTCTCATATCAACTTATGGGCCATGAGCTAAGCCCAAGCTCATGATACCAAAATGGGCCAGAGTTCAATAGAGCCCATTTAAACTCAAGCCCAAACCCGATGGGAGATGGATCGATCCTCACAAATCTCCACCTCTATCCTTCTTTGTCTCCTTCCTGTCTGAATCCTGTTTTGCTGTCTTTGTGAAAATGCATCTCCGGAGTGACTTACTCCTTTTTCTTCTCTGATGTTTTCCATATCTCCAGAAAACTCTTCCTTTCTTTTATCTTTCTTTTACCTCTTATCCCTTTAACCCAAAAGAAGAAACCTTTCCATTCTTCTTTTTGTGAGATAAGAGCAGCAAGCGTCATCAATACCTCTGATCGATGAGCTGAAGGGCTTCACAATCAAAACTCCAGAAGTGAAACCCTTTCCCTGAGATTTCTCTCAGGCCTTTTGCATGTTCAAACTTGACATGCAATCGAAGAACTTTTGTCCAGGTAAGACCTTTGTCATTGCGTCTGCTGGATTCTTCGATGTGTGGATCTTAAGATTGTTACCTGATTCTCTTCGATTGCTTCTCTGACATAGTTGAACTTAACCTTGATATGTTTAGTTCTTTGGCTGCTCATACGGTTTTTAGCTAAATGAATAGCACTTTGAGAGTCACTGTAAATCTCTACTGCTTCTTGTTTGTAGCCTAGTTCTTCTGTTATGCCTTTTAGCCATACTGCTTCTCTGCAACTATCTGAAAGAGCTATATATTCAGATTCCGTGGTAGATAGGGCTACAACTTGGTGAAGTCTTGATCTCCAGCTTACCGTATTACCTTCAACTGTAAAAACAAAACCTGTAATTGATCTGCATCTGTCTCTGTCACTTGCATAGTCCGCATCGCAATAACCTTTAATTTTAAACTCTGATTGCTTCTTAAACGTTAGATTTAGATCTGCTGCTTCAATTAGATAACGCATTATCCATTGAACAGCTAACCAGTGCTCTTTTCCTGGTTTCCCCATGTACCCACTAACCAATCCTATTGCGTATGCGAGGTCTGGACGAGAGCCAACCATTGCATACATGAGACATCCTACGGCGCTGGAATAAGGTATGTCTTCCATAAACTTCTGCTGTTCAATTTCTTGATATGGTGTCAACTTATGAAGTTTAAATTGAGAACCTATTGGTGTCTGAACTGGTCTCGACTTATCCATACCAAATAGCCGTAGAACATGATTGATATAATCACTCTGAGAGAGAACTAAAGTGTTTTTAGTTCTATCTCTGATTATATCCATCCCTAGGATTTTCCTTGCCTGTCCCAAAATCCTTCATCTCAAATTCCTTACTTAAGATCTTCTTCAGCCTACTAATCTGATTCATGTTAACTGATGCTATTAACATATTGTCAACGTAGAGAAGTAGATATATTCTTTCACTTAGAGACATTCCCTTAACAAACACGCATGGATCGTATTAACTCTTAGTGAATCCAGGACTCACTATGAAACTATCAAATCTCTGATTCCATTTTCTAGGAGATTGCTTAAGTCCATATAGAGATTTTCTGAGAAGACACACTGTATCTTCCATACTTTTGACCACATATCCCTCTGACTAGCTCATATAGATCCTTTCTTGTAGAGTTCCATGTAAGAACGCAGTCTTTACATCCATTTGCTCTAATTCCATATCAAAATTCACCACTATAGATAGAAATAACCTGATAGATATGTGTCTGACTACTGGTGCAAAAAATTCATTGTAGTCAATACCCTCTGTCTGTGAGTATCCCTTTGCCACCAATCTAGCCTTATACCTACGTTTTTCAACACTCAGTATTCCTGGCTTAAGTTTGAACAACCACTTGCACCCAATTACCTTTTGTGACTTAGGTTTCTCCACAAGATCCCATGTGTGATTACGAATTAGAGAATCCATCTCCTCATCTGAAGAACGCATCCATTTATCTTTGTCTTTACTTCTGTGTGCCTCTGAAAACGTCTTTGGTTCTTGAGTACATATCTCTTCTGCACTTGAGAGTGCATATGCAACAATGTTAGCATCTTCAAATTTTGATGGTGGCTTGATTTCCCTCCTTTTTCTATCTCTGGCTAAGAGATAATCCCTTCAATTTGTGCTTCGTAATGATCCTGAGCTACTTTCTGTATCAACTCTTTCCCCTGAGTCTTCTGTTTCATCACCTTCTGAGTCTGACACAACTTGATCCTGTAATTCACTGTCACTTTCTGGAACAGTTACTGAACCTTCTGATACTGAACCTAAGTCTTCTCCACCTGAGCTTTCTGTCAACGAACCTGAGGTGTCTCCACCTAATTATGTAGTTCTTTCACTCTGAAGATTGTCTCCCAGTATCTCTTCAATTTCTGTTCTGAATGTTACATGTTTCTTGACCTTATCATCTGAGTGATGTTTTCCTTCTTGATTAGCCTTAGATTCTGTACAATCGTCCTTGTACATCCTTTCTTCGTTGAAGATCACATCCCTACTAATTGATAGTTTCTTTTCTTCTATTAGCCATACACGATACCCTTTTGCCTCAGGTCCATAACCTAAGAACACTCCTCTTGTAGCTCTAGGGTTTAATTTGTCCTGAATCGTATGTACATAAGCAATACATCCAAACACTTTTAGATGATTGTATGTTGGCTTAGACTTAGACCACCTTTCTTCTGGAATTTCAAAGTCTACTGAAGCTGATGGAGACCTATTTATCAAGTAAACAGCTGTGTTAGCTGTTTCTGCCTAGAACTTCTCACTTAGACCTAAATCTGACAACATACTTCTAACTTTTTCCATTATTGTTCGACTCATTCGTTCTGAAATTCTGTTATGTTGTGGCGTATATGTGCATGTTCTGTGCCTTTTTATCCCTGAATCTTTGCATAGATCATCAAACTGTAGATTACAATATTCAAGTCCATTATCAGTCCTTAAGCACTTGATTCTTTTCCCTGTTTGATTTTCAATTAAATTCTTCCAATCTGTGAAAGCTCTGAAAGCCTCACTCTTCTTTCTCAAGAACTTTATCCAGACTTTTCTTGAAAAATCGTCTATAAAAGTAATGAAGTATTGTGCACCAGATATGCTTGGAGTTGTGTTCTGCGAACCCCATAAGTCAGAGTGAATGTATTCTAGAATACATTTAGTTGTGTGCTTTGCCCTTTGAAAACTCAATCTGTGTGTTTTCCCCATTGCACATGCATCACAGAAACTCAGATTCTTCACTTCATCCTTTTTTAAACACCCTTTTCTGACCAAAGTCTCCATTGATCTCTTTCCCATGTGTCCAAGTCTTTGATGCCACTTCCTCGTGATATCTATACTGGTTTTAGCTACATTAACCTCCGATGACTTAACTTGTCCTTCCAGATAATAAACTCCTTTCCTTTCTGATAGAATTGTATCCTGTAGTTTTCTTCTTTATAACTGCAGCCTAAGTCTTCCAACTGACCGTATGATATAAGATTTCTTCCCATATCTGGAACATATCTGACCTCATTTAGAATTATTACTGTTCCATCTGGATTCTTAATCTCTATCTTGCCTATTCCCTTGACTTCACACCATGTGTTATTACCCATGTAAACCTTATTCCCTTTGTACTCCACCAGATCAGTAAGTAACTCTTTTCTTGGCGTTATATGAAAGGTGCATCCAGAATCTAGTACCCAATCATCAGACGATGCAATTAAACTGACTGTAAATGCTGATGAGTCTGTATCTATGACTGCCAGATTTGCTGAATCCTTGTTTCTCTGTTTATTTCTCTGTGGACAATCACGTTTCCAGTGATTCTCATCTCCACAAACCCAGCATGATCTAGCTTTTTCAGCTTTCTCATCCTATTGTTTTCCTTTTGAACAAGATCTCCCTCTGCTCTTTGATCTGCCTTTACCTTTTCCTGATCCCTTTCCATTTCTGCTCTCTGATCTACCTCTACCATCTTTACCAACCCTTTTGCAATATTCTTGTTGTTGTTGTAAACCCCTTTTTGTCTCAGGTTAGCTTCCATAGAATACGCTCCTGTTATCACATCATCCATGGTTAGAGAATCCATCTTTGCACCAAATTGAAGGGTGTGAACTAGGGGGTCATAAGCTGGTAACAGGCTTGTTAGGAGCGAGATTGCTTGATCCTCATCATCTATCTTGACATTTAGACTTGCAAGATCAGCAACTAGTTTAAGAAATGCATCAACATTCTCTTCTATCGTTTTGTCCTCTTCCATCTTGAAACAAGAAAACTGTTTCTTGAGATGAATTCTGTTTGGAAGCGTCTTTGTTTAATAATCCCTCTCTAGTGCTTTCCATTCTCCATGAGCTGTTGGCTCATTCATAATTTTTCTCAATACCACATTTGTGACACACTGTCCAAGTAAACTTCTTGCCCGTTTATCTTTTATGGCCCAGTTTGCATCTGTTACTTTCACTTCTTCCTTACTATCCTTACTGTCATTAGAAGACTTCTAAGTTGTCACAAATTTCTCTGGTGGATCTTCAATAACAAATAGTAATATTCAAACTGACCAAGAACTTTGTACTTCCACAGACCAAAATCATCTTTCCCATTGAATTTTTCAACCTCAAACTTCCCTGGTGTAGCCTCCATTCCGATACTCTTAAATCTTTAAGATGATATCCTACAGAATTATCAACTCGAGATTTAAAAGAATCTTAAAACCGAGTGAGTCTACAAGATTTTATTGCTAATTGATGAATTAACACAAGAAGAGATTAGAAAAGCTTATTCAATTTGTGAATCAGATTTCGCGTGTCTTGAATCTGATTGATTGATTTTGCAGAAGTGATGTTTCTTCGAGCTATGATATGTTTCTTGGAGCTGCGAGATGCTTCTTCTTATTTGGAAGAAGTTCCGATGAAGATCTTGGTTCGACTCGGCGATATCTCCTTCACCGATGAAACAGATCTCCAGTCTTCGTCTTCCTTTCGCAGTAATCAACGTAACCTATATCTGTCTTTCTTCCTCTGATCTTCCAACCTAGAGCTCTGATACCACTTGTTGAAGACAGATTGCTAACTACTCGATTATTTCTATGATCAAGCTCCGATCATGAATCAAGTACAAGAATGAAGACTATTGAGGTATCTTCAAGAAAGAGAGAGCAAGAGAAAAGAGAGATTGACACCAACGAATTATAGAGTTCCCTCATGAATGAGGTACATCTCTCTTCAGGTATTTTTCTTCACCTGGAATTCACTACTTTTCAGATTTTACAGAATGAACTGATCAATCGATTACAACAGCTTTTTGATTGATCCTTATATATTTCAACAGACTAACAACAAATTTAATTATTCTGTTTCTCAGATCAATTTATGGGCCATGAGCTAAGCCCAAGCTCATGATACCAAAACGGGCCAGAGTTAAATAGAGCCCATTTAAACTCAAGCCCAAACCCGATTGGAAGATGGATCGATCCTCACAAGAGTCTTAGAGTCTTCTAGGCCTTTTATTAATAAAGTGGACCGAGGCTTCAACTTGTGAAGCAAGGCCACACATTGAACTTTGGTTTATTTGCTTTTGTTTCTTGCTTGTTAAGGGGCTGCAACCCATCTTTTGTTTGCTTTCCTTTAAGTTGAGTCGGCCTTAGGGATAGCTGATAGGACCATTTATAAGGTCCCCTTTCAGCCATATACCTTGAACATTTTTGACGAACGTTTTCTTCAAGCCTAGCTAAAGAAAGCCCTAGCCGCTTGCCTTAAGCTTCAAAGCACCGGTCTAGATCTTGAGAGGATTCTCCTTGGTCAAGAGGTGTTCAAGTGTATCAAGAAGCCAACCGTTATTCTTGTGGATCGCTCTTCATTGCACCCAATTCCACCACAACATCTCTTTCTTATCAAAGGAAGTACCCGAGTTTCTCTTTGATACCGATCCGCTCCAACCAACCTTAAAGACGCACCTCTAAGACTTGTATCAGAATGGTTTCCCCTCTCTTAATCATTTCAAGCATTTGTGCCTAATCTGAAGTAACTATTTAACAAAGTTGGTGTGCACTATTGGTAAGCTAAGGGCAAAATGATGCTATTTTCGCTTGAGTAATGTTGGTGGCTGAGTTGAAATCCAATGAAACTACCCTTTGCTTAAGTATTTTTAGTAGACTTAGAAGAACTCCAATGAAGCTACTCTTGCTTACATCCTTTGATTTGCTAAATAACCAACCAATAAAAAAATAAAATGATACCCAGAGTAAGTAGGGAGAAATTGGTTGGAATGAAAATGAAATGAGAGGTAAGAACCATATCGAAGGTAGTTTTGAGATTGAAAGAGAAACACATATATCTATTGATCGATATATCCTTCAATAAAGACCTCACCTAGATATCTGAGGAAGCTGGTATAGTGCATTCGGGTTACTCACTTTGATTGTGGAGTTAGATTGGGACAGTTGCTAACTGTGGGGGGGGAGTACAAGGTGTTCTTGGTTCTATCATGTAAGTCTCATGTGGTTTACTACAAGAGTTAATTTAGCAGTATTCTTATAACGAATGAGTTCCTTGAGTTGCATTTTTCATTTATTCTTTTATTTCTTTGCTTGAGGACAAGAAAGAAACTAAGTCTGGGGAAAGGAGTTCCTACGTTTTCAAACTTCTTTCTCATCCTTGGTTTATCTGTTTGCTTGAGGACAAGCAAAATACTAAGTTTGGTGAGTTGATAAACAATGTTTTTATAGGTTTTGAGCTCTTGTTTTCCATGGTTTTATTGGGTCAAAGTATGTTTTTAGAGTCTTTTAGTCTATTCTCGAGTCTTTCCAGGTCATAGGTCACATTTGGAGCAGATGAGCTGTTTTGAGTGAAAACAAGCATATAAAGATGTAGAATCATGCAGAAGCGTCAGACGTTTGGCTTCCTTTGAAATTCTTACCACCTCCGGGTAGAGCTGAAATTTAGACACAAGATAGCCACGTGAGTTAGCTTTCATTTTAAGGTGGTTTTAGGGCAATCGAACAAGCGGTTAGGAAGATATAATGATTTTACTGAAGATAGGTCATTCTCCGCGCCAACAGAAGATGCGCCCGATCTGAGCATCGACCTGCTAAGATCAAGATCGACCGTTCTACCTGGTTGTCGACCGATCTGGACCCAGATCGACCGATCCATGATTCTGCACTAGGAAACCAGATTTTCCTTATTTTGTACGACACGTTTTTAGCCTATTTAAACGAAGTTTTTGAGGTTTTTGAGAGCAGACTTTTACTTTTTGACAGCCACCTTTTATTTTTGGTTCTTGTAACCATTGGGGAGAAGATCTCATTCTCCACAAATCTTTGGAGAAGACTCCTGAATCCCTTTTCTATTTTAGTTATGTTAATCTATTCTTCTTCCTTGTTTGTTCTTTCTTATATGCTTGAGTAGTTTTCTAATCTGGTTTAGGGTTTTCTAGAGATTTAGGAATCGATGTTAGGAATAAATAGGGTTCGATTATTAGATTTCTCCATCTATAACTGTGTGTAATTGATACAAGGTTAATTATACCAATTTAACCTCTCATGTGTATCGTATCGATGTACCACTTAAGGATCGAACCCATGAAGACCAATGGTGACACTATCAATCTCTAGATTAAACTCAAGCTAATACAAATCAAATAATGGTGGGAATGAAACAGAAAAAAAGCAATAACAATATGAAACTAATAAATAAAAAAGGCATCATGCATACGGTATTCATCAGGAAATAGAAATCTAACTAGAGAAACTATTCAGGGAATTACTTAAACTTAAATCTCGACTTGAACAGAGAGGTATAACAAGCGTACTCTCGTAGTATTCGGAACTGTACTCGACAATTTAGAGGTCCTAACTCTCGTTGGTTCCAAATTTCGAAAAGGCATTAAACAAGTAGGTTCAACTATCCACAATCAACCTAAACTTCAGCTATCGCGGTTTAGGATTGATTGCTCATCTAATATAGTTCAGATTCCTAGCAAGCTTTTAAAGAGCTAACAACATAGGTTCATAGATTCTATTTGTCCCTAATCATTGATTCCTAAATCTCTAGAAACCCAAAACGTAATAAGGAATCTACTCAGACTTGATCAAAGCAGAAACACAAAGAATAATGAAAAAAAACATGAATTGCAATATAAAATAAAAGAGAGTTTAGAAATCTTCTACAAAGAGTTGTGGAGAATGAAATGATCTCCCCAAGGTTACAACTAAAAGTGGTTGCTGAAAATAAAACCCTGATTCTTCTAAAACGTAGCTAGACCTAGTTTTTATAAGGGAAAATCCTTCTGGTACAAAATAAGTTAAACCGGGTGAAATATGGAAATTTTAGGGTTTTCTCGAAAACCTTTGATGATCGATCGATCAAGGTGTTGATCGATCGACCAAGGCCTTAGTAGATTGATCTTCAAGTCGAGCGCATCTTCTGGTGGCATCTGTTCGCGGCCAGAATGACACATCTTTGCTAAAATCGACATACTTCCTAACCGCTTGTCCGATTGTCCTCAGACCACCTCCAAATCAACGCTAACTCACGTTGCGATGTTGTGTCCAGATTTCAGCTCGATCCAACGGTGGAAAGTCTTTAAATGAATCCAAACTTTTGACGCTTCTGCATGATTCTGCATCTTTATATGCTTGTTTGCACTCAAAACAGCTCATCTTCTCCAAATGTGACCTATGACCTGAAAAGACTCTAAAACAGACTAAAAGACTCTAAAACATATACTTTGAATCAATAAAACCATAGAAAACAAGGGATGAAAACCGATAAAAACACCGACTATCAGTAATGCTAATATTAGCTTGAGTGGGAGGCAACCCACTGGTATGTTTTCTTGTTTTACACCATTTTTCAGCTCACGTTTTTTTTGTTTTTGTTTTCTTTTGTTTCAGATAAGAGAATCTGGTCAAAGGGCCTAGATCAACCTATCCACCTCAAGATCGATCTATCCATGGAATGAGTAGACATGAGCAAGATCTGGAGATCGAGTTGGAAGACTAGATTGATCGATCAACATATCCAGAAGCTGAGATCGATTGATACCAGCTTGGATCAATCGATCCTCGTGATTTAACTGGTTTTGCACAGAATCTGGAGAAAGTCTGCATGAAAAATGATCGATCAATCCTCTTTTTCAAGCTGTAGTAATTGATGGATCCTTTTTTGACCAATCATTCTGGTAAACCATACAACATTGTGCACAATTTTTTGACCAATCCAAGCTCGATCCAGACCTCGAGCATAGCAGATCGATTGATCTTCTATGGGATCGATCGATCCTCCTTCCCAGTTTTAGTAGTTTCTCTCAAATTCTCTTTTTCTACTTTATTTTTCTTTTTGCGTTTGTTATGCTTCTTTCTTGCTTATTCTCACACCAGGATGGTGTGAAGTAAGTATGGGGAAGCACTAGCTTTGACTAATGCCATTTTTTTTTCTTTTTTTTAGCATTTTATGTTTCCATTGAGTCTTTTTGAGCCTTAAACTATTTGTCAGAACTACAACTTTTGAGGCTTATTGCAATTTCACGAACTACGTACCATTGATTTGAGCTTGACAGGAATCGATTGAATTTTTGAAAACCCAGGGACTTCGTAACTTCTCAGCATTACCCATATCCTTTTGTGTACTCGAAGAATCTCATGCAAGTTCTACACCTAACCAGACTTAGTTTTCTTGACAAAGGGTTGGAATGCATCGGATCGGTTTCTCTTTTCAGTGCAATGCCGGATTTTCCTTTGTAAGTATGGTTTCCCTCTATTAATCATTTCAAACATTTATGCTTAATGTTAAGTAACTATATAACAAGTTGTGTGCACTATTGGTAAGCTAAGAAAAAAATTCTTCAATGACGCAGCTCTTGCTTGAGTAATGTTGGTAGACTGAGGTGACTTCCAATGAAACTAACCTTTGCTTATGTATTGTTAGTAGACTGAGAAGAACTCAAATGGAGCTACTCTTGTTTACATCATTTGAATTGCTAAAGAACAAACCAATGAAAAAATATAATGATACCTTAGGTAAGTAGGCAGAAATTGGTTGGAACTAAAATGAAATGAGAGGTAAAGAACCATATAGAAGGAAGTTCTAATATTGAAAGAGAAATACATGTATCCGTTGATCGGTATTCCTCGATAAAGACCGCACCTAGTGATGTGATCAGGTTTTAACCCTAAGCAATCTACTGCAAGTGAACAACAATGAAGTAGTAGTACTATAGGGATCCAATCCTCAAGGAAGCAAGCATTGCACTTTTGATCATCAACTATATTTCTCAAGCTATACTAATCGAAATTTAAGAGATAAACAAGCAACTTTAAACGATGTAAAACTTTATAATAAAAACACCAGGCATATGGCATTCATCGGGAAGTAGAAATCTAACTAGGGAAACTATTAAGAGTATTACTTAGGCTCAATTCTCGACTTGTACAGAAAGGTATAACAAATCTACTCTCATAGTAGTTGAGAGTCTACTCGACAATTCAGAGTTCCCAACTATAGTTGGTTCTCAATGTTGAATTCTCTTTCTCTCTGGCTTACAAAATAATTCAAAAGTTCTCTCTGAATACTGGTCGATGTCTAAAAGAAATAGAAAACAGAAGTATTTATATGTCCTAATATTTAGGTGCAAAAAAAGAAAATTAGGTATTTGCTTTGTAGCTCGTTGATCGATCGATCATGGAGTTGATCGATCGATCTTGGACTTATGTGATCGATCTCCAACACGTCAGGTCAATTGTGAGGGCGAGTGATGTTCTGGCAATAACGCTTGATCGATCACTCAAGATGTTGATCGATCAATCATAGGCCTTTTTGTGAAACTTCATGTAATTCTCCAAAACCATCCAAATGAGACTCCAATGCCAATTATCCAAGTTCCTACGTTTTCCACCTAAAAGTGACACAAAATACAGACAGAAACTCTAAAAATAGGCATGTTAATGAGCTCAAAACTAGTAAAAATAGAGGTATATCAATTCCTCCAGAATCAACCTCTTGCTTGTCCCCAAGCTAAGAAAGAAAAGACTAACGAGAAGATTCCCTTAAGAAAGTCATTCGTCATCAAACACTGCACAATACACTCCATATGAATCAATCAATACTTACCTGCTAGTATCGAGACCACCTTGTACTTTCCCCGGACTTAGCTTCTTGCCAATTAGACTCCACAATCAACATCAAAATACCCAAATACACCATACCGACTTCCTAATCATCTAAAAGTTGTCTCATCAAGGGAGTATCGATCAGTGAACACATGGACTCATCATCATCCTTTACCTGAACATAAGACTATCTTCCTATGGTTCCTTTCCTCTCATTTCATTTATTTGAGGCCGATTTTTCCCTACTTACCTAGGGTATCATTTTATTTTATTTTTATCGCCTGCTCAACCAATATTTCCCTACTTACCTAGGGTATTACTTTTTTTTATTGCTTGTCCAACCAGATATCTCCCTACTTAGCTATAGTATCATTCTTTTTTAACTGGTTGGTTCTTTAGCAACTCAAAGAATGAAGGCAAAATTGGCTTCATTGGATAAAAAATTTTGATCCTTGGCCAAGTTTAGTATTACCTCAACTTTGTTTTGTAGTTACTTCAGAATGCAAACATTCAAATATCTAAGAGAAGGGAACCATACTCACACAGATAAGTCTTTCAGGACTGAAGAGAGGAATCCGATCCAATGCATACCAAACCCCTTGACAAGAAAATTAAGTCAGGTTAAAGTTAAAATCGGCATAGATTCTTTGAATACCTGAAAATCGATATGTGTCATAGAGAAGATGCTTTGTCTCTAGGTTTTCCAATATTCATCGATTCCCAACAAGTGCATATCAACGACCCTAAAAGTATAAGAGTGCAACAATCCTCAAAAATCATAGTTCCTTAGATAACAAGTTTCAAAAGCTCAAGAACATAACATAGAAAGAGTTAATGTTTGAAAACAAGAACTAAAAAGTAGACAAAAGAAAGCAAATAGCGTTAGTCACAGCAAGTGTATCCCCTCCCCACACTTACTTCAAACCATCCTAGTGTGTAAACAAGCTAGAAAAGATCACGACTAATGCATAAAAGAAAAAGAAAAATCGAAAATAAAAGAAAGAAAACGGTGAGATAAACTGATCACTCAGGGCTCTAATTCTCTCGGTCTCCAGGTGTTCTCCTACATCAACGTGCAAGGCGCTGCTTGAGTGGCTGCTCCTCTGTATCCTCAGAATCACCCTCTGATCGATGTCCAGCAACATTTGATCGACGAGAATCATCTCTAGTGCTACTCTCTGACTGATCCACAGCAGATTCACTCATGCAAAATGCAACCGCTATCCTCCTAAGTTCCTCCCAAAGTCGTCTCCTCATCGAATGCTTCCTCTGCTCCGTCTCATAATGCCAACGTCGGTACTCCCTATCAGTGAAGTCATCAGAGAAAGGAGGAGTATCATACTCCGCCCTGTACTCTGGAATGATGTGCTCGAGGGTCTGAGCAACGTTGGGCTGCGACAGTGTAGAAGCTGGAGCTACTGCCGATGAACACCTCTGTGGAGCTCGTCGGTGAGGTTGGGCTGCTCTTGCTCTCTCACTGCAATCTCTGGATGTGTAATGTGAGCCTCAAAGAGTACATTTTCCCTATAAGTGAGAGATGTGATTGCAGGTGTAAACAAGGAACAAAGATAAGGCTCGATGTCCCTAGTGAAGTAGCGCAACTTTGTCCACTCGGTGAGGTAGGTGAAGTTGGTCAATACCCGATCAACAACATAAGCTATCCTCTCACGTTTGCTGTCTAACGAAGATCCAAATGCAAATACTCAAACATGGGGGTTAAGAGACTACCTATCGTCTCGGTGATAGGTTGATCTAAATTGCCTCTGAAACTACGTTCGGGAAGTAGCTTTGCGAACACATATCCTCAGTTGATGTCACAAGGACCGACATCATGAGCAGGTGGAACCATACAATTTAGGTATCACAGGGTACAAAGCATGATGGAGGATCTCCAACTCTTGCTTGGTCAAGGCAGGGTTGATCTCCTTTCATAGAATAGTCGATCCCAATCGTAGGATGTCAGATGTATGTGTGCTTGGAATATCGTCCTTGAAAAGTACCATCAGTTAAGACGTTCCAAAGAGCGTCAAGAGGAGTACCTTGGCGAGAAGGTAGCTGGCTGTTGGCTTCCTCACGGAATCCATAGATCAAGAAAATGGTTGAACGGTCAAATGGTAGCGAATACCACGGTATAGAAACGTCAAGTAGGATGCATAGATAGGAGCATGAGGGTCGGATGCTAGGTGAAGGTCACAAGAGGCTAAGAACTCCCAGACCGTCTCCGGGTACAGCAGCTGAGGCTTGGTCATAAAGGTACCAAGGCCAAGTCTATCGAGCATCCCAGTGACATCATCGAGAATGTCAAGTTTGTCCAATGTTGTCGGACATAAGAACTTGGTCTAAACAAGCTTGTTCCTCAACATATGATCGTAGAAGATGCATGGAAGCTCTGCCATCTCGAATCTTCAGTCCTCTGCTGGTAGGCACGATCGTTCTTCAACAGCGACGAATCAGAACGATTTACTAATTTCTTCTCAAACAGTTCTTTATCTGATCTAGGCCAAGGCAAAAAAGTGCAATCAAAAGCTACGGGATTAGAGGACTGGCCGACCTCAACATTATCCGATCGTCTGACCATACAAGAAGGTTGCTTGCCCTCACGAGTCCTCGCCATAATCTGCACAATTCGATCAAACAAAGACAAACCGAAAAATTTCAAAATCCTCAAAAATTGATGAAAAATTGAAGCTATGGAATTTAAAGGAGAATAATATGAAATCAATTGCTAAACCAATTATGTAACATCTAAATCATCCAGCAATGTATCAACTAACAAAACAAATTATCAATTCCAAACCGAAAAATCAAAAATTCTACAATTTTCTCCAACAACCTAAAAATCAACTTCTAGGCAACAATCTAACAATATATTATGTACGAGGCTTCGAAATCACCATAGAATCATGACTACATATTGGTTTAACACAATTGAACAACAATAAATCGAAATCCAAAAAGTTTCACCAATGTCGCCACTTTCAATCGGAAATTTAGAAGTCATACCTTTGCCAATCGAGTTAGATGAATAGATAATTGGAAAGATGATGAAATTTTGGTCAGGTCCGACTTGTGAATCAAAGAAAACGGTTAAGAATCTTAGAAGTTAGAGGAGATAGAAGATTTTTGCCTAAAATCGCCTAAAACAACCACGAAGGAGTATTTTTGAACGAAACTCGTGTTTTCTGAGATATAAAGACTTACCTGGCCCGCTGTTCGATCGATTGAGGCATTGATCGATTAATAGTGCCTCTCCTGGTATGCTGATTGATCAATCTTGACTGTGTAGGTTGATCAATAGGTCGCACGTACGTTTCTAATCCTCGATGATCAATCGATCTCCCTTATGCAGGTTGATTACAAGATCAAGCGTTCCTCTCCTTGAATATTTGATCAATTGATCCTCTAGCTGAGGTCGATCACAAGATCAAGCACATCATCCTTGCCTTCGATGATCGATCGATCACATTTGTGAAGATCAATTATATAGTTGAGCGTACACTTGAAAACATCACTGATCAGTCGATCATTGAGACGATCGAACGATCAGAGCTCTTTGGTCTGATTTTTCTCACCTAAAACAAACTCAATATAAAACCAAAAATCAAACAAAAACAAAAAATAAAATAAAAAAGTTTAGTGCGTTGCCTCCCACTCAGTGATTGTTTAAAGTCAATAGCTTGACTGGAATTCCACTTAATTGGCTTAATCATCTTTGGGAGGAATAATCACTCCCTTGGTTTTCATCTCATCTTTGATGAACCCATTAAGTTGTTCATCTTTCCTGTGGAATTCAGCACCTTTTGTGTCCAGCAACCCTACATTTTCATCCGGTTTCAATTCCTTCACCGAGTATGGTCTAGGAGATTCAAGACCAAGTCTTCCTGCAAAAATTTTCAGACTCAATTTTTGAAGGATATTTTCAAAGTATTCATCGGGTTTGTCAAAAAGAATACTATCATCATCATATTCAGCCGATTCTCCGGCTTGCTCATGATAGATCTCATATTCCTCATCCAACCAATACTCTGGTTCCTCATATTCCAAATTTGTGTTGATTAAATTCACAACCTCAACCTTCTCATTCTCAACACAACTCCTCATCACACCACATAAGTCCTTGCCCCAATAGTATTCAAGATTAGTTGACCCAATTTTCAAGCACCAACCTCTAGTTGGGAAAGTCAATCCTTTATCAACGTTTAATGGGATAGGAGACTCCTTTTTGAACGTTTTCAAGCACCAACCTCTAGTTGGGAAAGTTAATCCTTGCCCCAACAGTATTCAAGAGTAGTTGACCCAAAAGAATGGGCATAGCTCCTTCCTTAGCCATCTTAACAACAGTAAAATTCGTTGGAACCTTGCAATATCCAAGACTGAGTGTGAAATCGACTAACCTGCCTCTTGGGCTCTTAGAAGTGGCATCACCAAATGAAACAGATGAGGTATGCTCTTGCATAAGCTCGATCCCAAGTTCCCTCATTGTCTCCAACGAGATCACACTAACACTTGTACCGGTATCACACAATACATCACCAAAAGTCAACTTTCCAAGAGAACAAGGAATAGTGAATTCTCCTTGATCTTCATGCTTTGCAAGCTCCTTAAGATAGGGTATAGGAGGTCGGTACTTACTCTCACAGCTGCTCTCCTTATCCACATCGAGTTCCTTAGCCATCGAATGCATAACATTGCATGATTCTCTAGGGTTCTTCTCAACTTTACCCAGTAAAGCTCCTTGTGGCTTTCTCATAGCTTCAGCTGTCTGCTCGACTTGTGTATTCAGCTTCTTCAAGTGTAATGAGATGGATTCAAACTTATTGTTCAAGTCATTGTACATGTTGTCCACCTTAGTACTGAGATCCCTAGTAGACTTTTGCTGCTCAGTTGCATGATGTTGAATGAGAGCTTTAATCTCATCATTAGAAGTTCCTGATGAACCAGCTTGCCTTGTCGCCTCTTGTGTGTAAGGATTGTAAGGTTTACGCCAATCTCCAGCCCCTGAATTCATTCGCTGATTGTTCCATCTCTGCCCTGAATTTTGCACAAATGGTTTACCCTGAAATGGTGATCCATGTGGCATTACTGGAGGTGGAATGATGATATCCTATCGATTTCAACGTTGGTGCTCCTGTATGAGAGATGGTTATGGTTCTGTCACATGTTTTTCAAATTCACATAATCGACTGCTTTCTGATCTTCAGACATTTTGGACGCAACCTGATCTTGATCGACTTCCCTAATGTCATCCAGCTGATGAACTACTCGGTTATCTCCTTGACTTGCTTTTATAAGCATGTCAAGCTTCTCTGAAATATCATCTATCCTCTGAATCTCCACACTATTGACCTTCTTACTTCGATCATATTGTGGACAATGGTTCCCTGAACTTGCAGCCATGTTGCCGATGAGAGTGAAGGCTTCATTCCTAGTGTTTGTCATGAAGTCTCCATTGCTAGCAGCATTCAAAGAGTTCTTATACTCCCAATCGATTCGTCCCTAGAATGTATTGAGCAGCTGCTCATCCGAATAACAGACGTATTCTGATAGTATGTGTGAGGTGTATCCATATCACCTATAGCTCGGCGTTGAGGCTGTTCTTGCTGCCTCCTAAGCATAGATAAATCTCTCTGCAACTATTCAACCGTTTGCTGAACATCCAGGTTTCTCTGAACAGCTGGCTGAGTCTCATAGTCCTGAGGATTCTGCTAGTTTTCTTGATTCATTGGTTTTGCTCTACGATTTTCTCTTTCAACTCTAGCAAGTTCTTCGTTATCAAAACCAAGTAGATTATCTGAACTTTGACTTCTTCTGTGCATAAACCTGAAACAAAAACAATAAACAAGACACAAAACCAAAGGTAAGTAAAAGAGTATACACTTGAAAGCAAATCTTAATCAAAAGGCAACAAATTGGTTCCCCGGCAAGGGCGCCAAAAACTGCATGTGATCAGGTTTTAACCCTAAGGAATCTAGTACAAGTGCACAACAATGAAATAATAGTACAATAGGGATCGAATCCTTAGGGAACCAAGCATTGCAGTTTTGATCATCAACTATATTTCTCAAGCTATACTAATCGAAATTCAAGAGATAAACAAGCAACTTTAAACGATGTAAAACTTTATAATAAAAACACCAGGCATAGGGCATTCATCGGGAAGTAGAAATCTAACTAGGGAAACTATTCAGAGTATTACTTAGGCTTCATTCTCGACTTGAATAGAAAGGTATAACAAATCTACTCTCATAGTACTCGAGAGTCTACTCGACAATTCAGAGTTCCTAACTATCGTTGGTTCCAAATTACCATTAGGCATTAAACAAGTAGGTTCAACATCCAAAATCAACCTAAACATCAGCTATCGCGGTCAAGGATTGATTGCTCATCTAATCTAGTTCATATTCCTAGCAAGCTTTTGGAGAGCTAACAACCTAAATTCATATATTAGTCTATCAGGCAATTCTAAGCATTAAGCACAAGATTAGATGGAGAATATACTCTTATTAGATTCAATTCTATTTGTCCCTAATCATGGATTCCTAAATCCCTAGAAACCCTAAACCTGATTGGTAAACTACTCAGTCATAATCAAAATAGAAAGCAAATACATAATGGAAATAAACATTGCATAAAAATATGAAATAGAGGGTTAGAGATTCTTCACGATGTTGAATTCTCTTTCTCTCTAGCTTACGAAATAACTCAAAAGCTCTCTCTGAATAATGGTCGATGTCTAAAAGAAATAGAAATCAGAAGTATTTATATGTCCTAAGATTTAGGTGAAAAAAAGGAAAATTAGGTATTTGCTTCGTAACTCGTTGATCGATCGATCATGGAGTTGATCGATCGATCTTGGACTTGTGTGATCGATCTCCAACACGTCAGGTCAATCATGAGGTCGAGTGATGTTCTAGCAAGAAGGCTTGTATAATCGCTCAAGATGTTCCAAAACCATCCAAATGAGACTCCAATGCCAATAATCCAAGTTCCTACATTTTCCACCTAAAAGTGACACAAAATACAGACAGAAACTCTAAAAGTAGGGATGTTAATGAGCTCAAAACTAGTAAAAATAGAAGTCTATCACCTAGATATCTTAGGAAGCTGGTATAGTGTAGAATCATACAGAAACATCAGAAGTTTTGCTTTCTTTGATAGACTTCCCGCCGTTGGATCGAGCTAAAATTTGGGCACAAGATATCCACGTGAGTTATATTTCATTTTCAGGTGGTTTGGGGGCAATCAAACAAGCGGTTAGGAAGATATATCAATTTTTTACAGAAGATAGGTCATTCTCTGTGTTAACAGAAGATGCACTCGATCTGAGGATCGACCTGCTAAGATCAAGATCCACCGTTCTACGTGTTGACCGATCAATCAGCATCCAGATCGACCGATCCATGGTTCGGCATTAGAAAACCAGATTTTCCTTACTTTGTACCACATGCGTTTTTAGCCTATTTAAATGAGGTTTCTGAAGATTATTGAGACCAGACTTTTACTTTTCGACAGCCATCTTTTAATTTTGGTTCTTGTAACTTTTGGGAGAAGATTCATCCTCCACAGCTCTTTCGAGAAGATTTCTGAACCCCTTTTCTATTTTAATTATGTTAATCTATTACTCTTCCTTGTTTGTTCTTTCTTATATGCATGAGTAGTTTTCTTATCCGGTTTAAAGGGTTTTCTAGGGATTTAGGGATAAATAGGGTTCGATTATTAGAGTTCCCCATCTATAACTGTGTGTAATGCTAAGATTAACTTGATCACGTAGTCTATGATTCATGGTTGTTTAACTTTCTAAAAGCCCGTTAAGCACCTGAAATAGTGTAGATGAGCAACTAGTCCTTAATTAGAAAAGTTGATGTTAAGGCTAGGTGTGGACATAGTAGACCCAATCGATAATGCTTGTTTACATCTCTTGAACCAACAACTGTTAGGATTTCTAGGTCACTAAACAGAGTAGTAGGCACCACTATAGTAGTTTTGCAAGAATTCTATGTTTATGTTGAGAATTGGTTTAAAGCATGCCCTGAATAGTTTCCTGATTTTGATTCTCTACTTCCTGATGAATTTATGATGCCTTTATTTATTAGTTTTACATTGTTTATAGTTTGTTTAGTTTCCATCATTATTTGATTTATCTTAGCTTAAGTTTTGTCTGAAGATTAATAGTGTAACCATTGATTTTCATGGATTCGATCTTTAAGTGCTACATCGATACATTACGGATGAGAGGTTAAATTGGTATAATTAACCTTGTATCAATTTTGATACTATTACTGGGAACCAATAGTGTTGCTTTTTGATCTAAGGCTGAAGTTTAGTCTAAGAATTAGTAACAGTTTTTATCTTTCTTTTTATATATTTTAGGCACAACTAACAAGAAAGCAAGTTGTTTGACATGCATCAAAACACTTGGTTATTTGTTGAATGGTCACCTAATGATTGGACACACATCGACGGTGCCGCATATTTTAAAAATTTCCAAGGTACAAAAGATGTAGAGGAATCATGTGATGAGAGTGTTCTTACTCCAAGCCAAGAGCTTTTCGATGACAGCTTTACCAATACCGAAAATGAGGAGGCGGTAGAGGAAATAGATGGGCTTCTCTATGGTTCAAACCATGAAGAGTTGTCTAACCTCTTGCTCATCCATGAATGTTAGTCTCTAGAAAATTGTGTTTCTTCTTCTACAGTTTGTCTATTGTGAAAAGAGGAGGAGGACCAAATGTACATTGGCTCAACCTTTCAATTCTCATTACTAACATCTAAGACCGAAGTAGGTACTTTTCATTTTTTGATTTTTTTCTTGTTTTCATTTTTGTCTGTTTCGGGTAAGAAAAACTGGGTGAGCAGCTCATATCGATTGATCCAGTTCTGGATCAATCAATCCGTTTGAAACATAAGGATCCACACGATGTGAGAATGGACCTCACTTCTGAGGATTGGTTTATCTGCTGAAAAGTTGATGTTGTGCAAGATCTGATGATCGATCGTGAGAGGAGCAATCGCTCGATCCTACTCTCTATAGGAGGCTTGCGCACGACCTGTCGATCGATCTAATCACTATGGATCGATCAATCCAGCTCTCAGAGCACTTGAGATCGATCGTTCCACTTAGAGATCGATCGATCGGAATGCTTAGGTTTGTTTCACTTCTCCATTATCTCTCTTTATCTTCCTATGATATTTTTGAGTATGTTGTACTTCTTCCAGATTTATTTTCACATTGGGAGGGTGTGAAGTAAGTATGGGAGAGGACACTTTTAGTGACTAGCGTTTTTTGTTTCTTTTGTTTTCTTCTTGATTCTTTTTGTTATTTTTCTTGAGTCAATCTTTTGTTTTATCGAGTCAAAACTGTTGTAGGGGAACTATGATTTTTGAGGAATAGCCATATTTTCAGAAACTTAGGTCACTATTGATTAAAGCTTGACACAGATCTTTGACTATTGGAAAACCTAGAGATTGTGCAACTTCTCAACATTACCCATATCCTTTAAGGTACCCTAAGAATCTCAGTGCCATGACGGATTTTCCTATATAAGTATGGTTTTCCCTCTCTTAATCTTTTCAAGCATTTATTCTTAATCTGGAGTAACTATATAAAAAAAATGTGTGCACTGTTGGTAAGCTAAGGGCAAATGTTCTTCAATGACGCTACTCTTGGTTTAGCAATGTTGGTAGGCTGAGGTGAATTACAATGAAACTACCCTTTGCTTAAGTATTGTTAGTAGACTGAGTAGAACTCCAATGAAGCTACTCTTGCTTACATCCTTTGAGTTACTAAACAACCAACCAATAAAAATGATACCCTATGTAAGTAGGGAGAAATTGGTTGAGATAGTAGGCAAAAAAACAATGATACAAGCAGTTGAGAAGGTGGTTATAGATCTTGATGATGATGAGGAACACGGAGCAGGTAGGGTTGAGGCAGAGTCAGTTTTAAAGTACACAAATGAACAGGGGTAATTTTGAGAAGTTATAAAGTCCCTCGTTTTTCCAAAAGTCAATTGATTCCTGTCAAGCTCAAATCAATGGTACATAGTTCATGATATTGTAATAAACATCGAAAATCATAGTTCCTACAATTATTTTTAGGCTAAAAATACACAATAAAAACAAAAAATATCTAAAAATAAAACCAAAATAAAGAAAAATGGTGTTAGTCACAGCAAGTGTCAAAAACTTGATGTACTCAGAGTTTTACCCTAGCCATCCACTGCAAGTGCACATCAAACAAAGTAATACCTAGGGATCGAATCCACGAGAACCAAGTAGCCATACTATCAATCTTAAAACTAAACTAGAGCTAAGACAAATTAAATTATGAAGGTGGATGCAATTAATTAACTCAAGAAATAAACCATGCAAATTCAGTAAATTAAAGCATCAAGTTCAGGGAGGAAGTAAAGAATTTAAATCAGGGAACTATTCATGGTTGGATTAAGATCAAGTCTCAATTCAGACATAACGGTATAGCAAAACCCAATGTCGTGGTGTCGACCACTGTATCTAGCAACCTAGAGATCCATAACTATCGTTTGGTCCTAGAGATCTAAACGCGCAATATTGATTAGGTCTGATAAGTCCACAATTAGCCTTAACATTAAATTTTGTAGGTTAAGGACTAATTTCTCATCTATGTTCTTTCAGGCATCAAACAAGGTTTTGGAAAAGTAAATAACCTAAGATCATAAACTAGTTAGCTACTCGAGTCTAAGCATTAAGATCAACAATAGACGGAGAACACATCAAGATTGAACCCTATTTATCCCTAATTTATTGATTCCCTAAATGCCTAGGAAATCCTAAACCTGATTGGGAAACTACTCAAACATAGCAAAAAGAATAAACAAGGAAGAAGAATAGGTAAACATAATTAAAATGAATCAAAATAGAAAAGGGTTCATAAATCTTCTCCAAAGAGTTGTGGAGGATGAAATCTTCCCCCTAAGGTTACAGGAACGTCTATGGCTGTCAAAAGTATAATAGATCTCGATACAAAAAAAACTAAAACTGAGTGTTTATATGTCTTAATACGCATAAGTGCAAAACAGGGAAATTAGGTCTGTCTTCGGTGATCGATCGACCGATCTATGTGCAGATCGATCGATCACTACAAAATAACATGTCATAATGTGACTGAACTTTTTTGACCAAAATTTTAGTCAACATAATTATGACCAAAAATCTATCAATTCTTAAAAAATTAAATATTTGATCTTTAAATAATCAAAATATTTGGACCAAGAGAAATGGTTCTGTATATTATCAAAATATGGTGACCCCTTTTTGACGATTAATATATACATTAATAAAAAACTACTCAACTTTGTTCATGATTATAATTATAAATTGGCCAAAAATAATTATTTTGATTAATTTTTGATCAAAATAAAATGGTCAAAAATGGTTGGTTTGAAATTTTTGTTGGTCAAAAATTAATCAAAACAACTATTTTTGACCAATTTATGATTATACACATAGTCAAATTTGAGTTGTTTTCAAGTAGTGGATCCACAATATGATCGATCCATCACAACAGAACCTGGTCAATTTCCTAGTCTGGCGCAAACCGTCATGAGGAGCGAGTCGGTCAATCAAGAGATGCGAGGTCAATCCACAGATTGGTCGTAAGTCTTGTTGACGTGACGATCGATCAACCACTTATGGTTGGTTGATCGTCAGGTCGGGCGCATAACATCTAAGGTGGGCAATCGATTAATCAAGGTATAAATCGATAGATCAGTGTGTTTTGCTGTGATAATTCAAAAATTGCTCCGGTTCTGCTCCAATCTATGCTTCTATTGCATGATCCGAATTAGGCATGTTTTAAACCTGTAAAAACTCAAAAACACTAGCACAATACTCTAAAAACATGAGAGTTAGTGAGCTAAAAACTGATAAAAACGAGGTACATCAACATGCTACAAAGGCTGCATTTCCGGTATATTGTTTAAGTACTTGTTTTCCACGAGAAAGTCTTCCCCTCTAAATCTCACCTACAACATCAGTGCAAGAGTGATTCCGATGTACTTATGTGGGAGAATCAATCTGTGTTGATGATTCATTTTCTGATATTGTATTGGGCGACTGAGGAAATGCATCATCAGATGGTTGAAAAGTTAAGCAAAATTTAGATGCATCAACAACGACAACATATACTGTTTCTTGAACCATAGATGGTCGCCAATTCAAGACCTTGAAAGTAGTGCTTGACCCTGTATATCCTAGAAATACTTTTTCATCACTACATGAGTCAAATTTTCCTAGATGATCCTTGTTATTTAATATGAATCACATACATCTGAAGACATGAAAGTTTTGAATTCTAGGTGTCTTACCCTTCCATAATTCATTTGGTGTCTTAGTCGTTTGTTTTCGCATGTATACACGATTAATGATGTAACAAGCAGTGTTAACAGCTTCAACCCAAAAGTGCTTTGGTGCATTACTTCCATGCAATATTGCTCTTGTCATTTCTTGTAGAGTTCTGTTTTTACGTTCAACCATACCGTTTTGTTTTGGTGTCCGAGCAGCATGAAATTAATGATTAATACCTCGTACTATACAAAACAGTTTGAAGGCATCATTCTCAAAATCGCCTCCATGGTTATTGCGAATAAATTTGATTGGTTGTTGCTCATTCTTGACTTGTAATGCAAGAATCTTGAAGCTATCAAATGATTTATTTTTGTCCCGAAGAAAGAGAATCCAAGTATACCTGCTAAAGTCATCCACTAAAATGAGAATGTACTATTTCCCAGCAATACTTTCAACTTGTATAGAACTCATAAGATCCATATGAACAAGTTCCAACAAATTCTTAAATTGGAAATATAGAATAAACTTGTGTTGAGTTTTAACTTGTTTTCCCATGCTACATGGTCCACAAAGAAATTTATGATCTTTCTCACGCTTTGGAAACCCTCTTATGATCTCTTTGCTAGGATAATTTGGCCATTGTCTAGAAATTCATGTGACCTAGGCGTTGATACAACATCTGAGTTTTGTTCACGGACTTCGCCACCATACATTGAGTTCCAGGAACCCAAATGTAGCAATCATTTCCTGTATGTACTCCTTTGAGATGAACGGTACCTTTCTCATCCACAACTCGACAACCAATTCTGGTACAATTCACGTCTAAACTTATGTCATACAGCTGATTAATGCTTATAAAATTTGCCTTCAGACTGTCAATAAGGAAAATATATGTCATACTTGGTTCTGTGACACTTCTAGTCATTCCTTTGGCACATATTTTCCCTTTAGCTCCATCACGAAATGTGACTTTTCCAACCTTGACCTTTTCTAGATCCTGTAGAGAGTCCTCTATTTCAGCTATGTGTTTCAAAACAGTGATCAAAAGGAGATGAAAGATGTGTATTACATCCCAGACCTGAAGAGCAACATCATTAGTCTTGGAAAAGCGACAAAGGAAAGTTGTATCATAAGATTAAAAGGAAAGAATTTGCTTATGTATGACCAGAAAGGAAAATTGATTATCCAAGCCAAACGGGCAAAGAATCGATTATACAAGGTAAAGATAGATGTGAAGGATATTACCCTACACACGATTTGGAATTAGCTGTGGTTGTATTTGCTTTAAAGATTTGGAGATCC
>OVBA01000249.1:0-79755 GCA_900406435.1 Lepidium aucheri
AGGAGGTGTTTTATCTTTCTCCAATCCATCTTGCAAAACCTCCATTTTCCTCATAATAGGATCCCAAACTCAAGCCAAGACTTCAATACAAAGAAAGTTTCTGGGTGTGAATCAAACTCGCTTCTCTTATCCGATGTGAATTAAACAATTTTCTGAATAATTAGTGTTGCTGTTTTTTTCCAAGAAGATTATCTACTCCGATCAAATTTGCTGAGTTTTGGTGGTAAACGGGTTACCGAAGAGCAAATCGGGATGAATTGCCCATGTATTTTTCTTCGCAGAAAGAAGGTAACGATAGGTAGAAGTATGATTTAAGAATCCAGATGAACTCGGGCACTTATACCGATGCAGAACCCTATCCTCCTGGTTACTTCTTCTTTGGGCAAACTAATTTTTTGAACCCTTTAACCTAATGAAGAAGTTTTGAGAAAGCACCCAATTTAGGCAATTTCTCTTCAAACTCATTCCCAGTTTTAGATGAACTTCGCCAACAATGATGAAATCCTAACCAGTGGAATACAGCTTCCTGAAGAACTCTCCTTGTTCCTCTCAACCTTTCACGTTAGAGTTGCTTGTGGTGGTCTTTGCCCCTGAATTTGAAGAAAATCTCCCACAAAGTGAAGAAAACTTAGCCTTTGCTCGGGACTTAGTTCCCAGATTACGTCTTCAGTTTTGGTCGGGACCTAATTCCCAGGTCTCTCTTTACTTCCTCAGGGATACTCCCAAGAACCTCCTTCTCCTAACGCAATGGCTCTCAGATTTACGTCTGCAGAAAAAGGAAAGAGTATTATGTCAAGTGAAAACCCCCTAGAACTGGTAGAGTAAAGCTCCCCCTACCTGAAAACTCTCCTGCGAGTCACCAACACTCACTCACTCTCATAGGAAGGCTTACCAACCCTAGTGCCCAACGAATCTGGTCCCTAATACCATTCATGGCTGAGCATTGGAATCTGGCAAGAAGACCAGTTGGAGCAGATCTAGGACACGGACTATTTCAGTTTCAATTCGCTACAGAGGAGGATATTCAAACTGTCATCCAAAATCAACCTTACCACTTCGCACACTGGATAATCATTCTACAACGTTGGGAGCCAACCATCTCAAGATCTTTCCCCTCACAGATCCCTTTCTGGATCAAGATTCAAGGATTCCCACTGCATCTATGGACTGAAAACACAGCTAGAAGTATTGGAGAAGACTTAGGCTTTGTGGAGAAAGTGGAGATAACAAACCTGTCAATAAGGATACGTGTGCACATCAATGGTCTTCTACCTATCATAACCACCTCTGTCCTTGAATTCCCCTCGGGAGAGGAAATTACAACAAGTTTGATCTATGAGAAACTAGGAAACTACTGTTTTGAGTGCAAAAGCTTATGCCAAAGTATCACAAATTGTCCCAAAATAAGATCAACCTTACCAACATACTCTGGAAATAGAAGGCTCACAAGCACCAGGCAAGAGAACAGAACCCTTTACCGAGAGAGAGGAGACAGAAGATACAGAAGATCCCCTGAACCCCACCGCTACAGGTACAACCTTACAAACGGGGAGACCACTCAAGCGACTATAAAAATACCTCAAATTGGGTATGGAAAGAAACAAAGCGGCCGCCAAAAGACTACAGGGAAAAAGAAGACAATACTCATGTAGTTTCAGTACAAGAATCTCCCGTTACCCCTACAATCAGAAGTCCTAGGAATCATGATCTAAGAGATGATCTAACTGACAAACTTAAGAGTAGAGGATCTCGATCACTGGAATATGACCTAAGGGAAGAACTATCTGCAAGAGCGGAACACAGGATTGACTCTTCTGCCAATAGAGACTTGAGAGAAGTCCTCTCTACAAAAGCTGACCATAGAGAAAAGTTGATACAATCCCACCTCCTACAGGAGAAAGAGCAAGATAATTATCCAATACAAGAAGCCTTTGATATAGCTATGGATCAATTAAAGGATGTAATGGTTCAATATGCTCATTGTGCTGATCCAAGTGAGAGTGCAGTTAGGCAAATCAGAGTTAGACAAGCACTCAAAGCTGGAGATTTTGAGAAAACTGCCGCACACATGGTTCAGGAAAAGATGCGACTGATTGACCAAGAAGAACAAATGGTTGCTACTACCGGGACGAATGATAGATTCCCCGCAACCCAGAGGATGGGACCGATGAGCCCTACGCCAATTGAGCAAAACATTTCTCTAAAACCAATTCTGCAGACAACAGCCTCAAACCAGAACCATAGGAAACCTGGCAGACCGCCAAATAAGAAGAAGATCCAAAACAGCCCTAAAGTAATGCCAGGAATCAAATCCAAGAAGAGAATAGCTATCCAGATACAGAATTCCCCACGAGTCTTACCAAAGTTACCCCCCTCCAGCAATCACCAAAGAAATGCGGCAAGCACCACCCCAAATGCTGCTCCTACTTCTACTTCTGCAAATCCTAAGGGGTACACATCCCCCGATCCGGTGAGATCTTTGAACAGAAAAGCAACCCCTGGATCCAGCAAGCGAGCTATGGATTTTCGGGAGGGCATGAGTCTTGTTCCTTAGCCCTGGCTAGCTGGAATTGTCAGGGGCTGGGGAACCCACTGACAATTCGACGAATAAAGGACATATACGCAGAGTTTTGTCCAGATCTCTTCTTCCTCATGGAGACAAGACACACCACTGACTATATCCTCAAAATCATGGAAAACCTACAGTACGAGAAACATGAGATCATACCCCCTCCTTCCAGAATGGGCGGCGGCATAGCTCTGTTCTGGAACAAAGAACATAACGTCAGAATTATCAAATCGGAGAGCCATTTCATCGATACTAAAATAACAGTCAAAGACTACACTTTCTATGCAACCTTCCTATATGGAGAACCAGAAAAATCGAAGAGAAGAGCCTTATGGCAAAGAATCTCAGACTCAGTGGGGGAGAGAGAAGAACCTTGGTTCATAACAGGCGATTTCAATGAAATAACATGTGCATCAGAAAAAGAAGGAGGCCCGTTGAGGGCAGAAGCTTCATTCTCAGACTTCCGACACTTTTTGGTGGAACACGATATCTTCGACCTCCAACACTCGGGGAATCCCTTATCTTGGCGAGGACGGAGACATAACCATCTTATCTACTGCAGATTAGACCGAGCAATGGCTAATGGCTCCTGGTTTGAAAAATTCCCAAAAGCCAGATGTAACTACCTCCAATTTGGTGGGTCCGACCATAGACCTGTGATCTCCTTCTTCTCTGATGCCAGGAAAAAGCAAGCAGGGATCTTCAGGTTTGACAGAAGCCTGGAGCACAACAAAGAGGTCCAAGAGTTAATAAAAGCAACATGGATAAAGAACCCAAATTACTCAGTGGAAAACAGAATAAATTCCTGTCGAAAAGCTCTAATTCACTGGAAGAGAATTCAGAGACAGAATATTAAAAAGCTAATAGAGGAGAAGCAAAAAGCTCTAGATCGTGCAATGTCAGACACGAACAACCCAGAGGAGGAAATAAGGAATCTCAATTCTGAACTCAAGAAAGCTTACCAAGTTGAAGAGGCTTACTGGCAACAAAGGAGTCGAATTCTCTGGTTACAATTAGGAGAAAAAAACACCAGTTTCTTCCACTCAATTACAAAAGGAAGAAGAGCCCGAAATCGCTTTGCAGTTATTGAAGATGACAAGGGAAAAGCAGTCTTTGAGGAAGATGAAATCTGTGATGTTATCACAGATTACTACACAAAACTCTTTTCATCCAATCACACAGAAGTACAAGATGTCATAAACAAATCTACCCAAACGAGAGTAACCAAGGAAATGAATGACCTGCTCATTACCCTTCCCACATCAGTAGAAATCAAAGATGCTCTGTTTGCGATCCATCATGGAAAGGCACCAGGCCCTGACGGATTCTCAGCCGGTTTCTTCCAAGCAAACTGGACATCTATCGGGCAAGAAATCATAGAGGAGATTAGAGAAATCTTTGAATCTAGCTGTATACCGAGAACCCTAAACAAAACTCATGTGAAACTAATTCCAAAGACAGATGCTCCACGATCAGTTGCAGATTATAGGCCAATCGCCCTATGTAATGTGAGGTACAAGATAGTATCTAAGATCCTAACTAAGAGGTTGCAACCACTAATGAACAAGCTTATATCAGAGACCCAATCAGTGTTTGTTCCAAGCAGGGCTATACAAGATAATGTCCTAATCACCCATGAAACACTATTCTACCTAAAGCAGTCCCAAGCAAAGAAAAGGTGTGGTATGGTTGTAAAGACGGATATGAGCAAGGCCTATGATAGGCTAGAGTGGAATTCTATCGAAGCAGTCCTAAAGAAACTTGGCTTCCATACTACATGGGTAAAATGGGTCATGATGTGCATCACAACGGTCTCCTATAGTTTCCTTCTAAATGGCTCGGTTAAGGGTTTAGTCAAGTCCCAAAGGAGAATTAGACAAGGTGATCCCCTATCACCTTTCATCTTTATATTGTGTGGGGAAGTTCTATCAGGTTTATGCAGGCAAGCAAATGAAGATAGTACCTTAGAAGGCCTGAGAGTGGCAAAAAATAGCCCACGCATTAACCACCTTTTGTTCGCTGATGATACCATGTTTTTCTGCAAATCGGATGAAAAAAGCTGTGAGACTCTTAAGAAAATCCTCAGCGATTATGAACAAGTATCAGGACAGAAGATTAATGCTCAGAAATCTACAATTACCTTTGCTACAAAAACCCCTCAAAGAGTCAGATTGAAAGTAAAACAGCTGCTAGAAATCGAAAAGGAAGGCGGTCAAGGAAAATATCTTGGACTCCCAGAAAACTTTGGCAGGAAGAAGAAGGATATTTTTTGCAAAATTATGGAGCGCATCAAACAAAAAGCAGCCAGTTGGTCTACAAAACGTCTCTCGCAAGCCGGAAAACTGGTTATGCTCCAATCTGTTCTAACTGCTATTCCAGCCTACTCAATGAGTTGCTTCAAGCTACCTGCAGGACTTATAAACAAAATTCAGTCAGCACTAACCCGATTCTGGTGGGACTCCAACCCAGATAGACGGAACATGTGCTGGATTTCTTGGAAAAAACTGACAAGGAAAAAGAAAGAAGGAGGTTTAGGCTTCAGGGACATCCAAGCTTTTAATATAGCTTTATTGGCAAAACTTAGCTGGAGAATATTACAAAATCCAGAATGTCTCTATGCACGAGTTGTTTTGGGGAAATACTCACCAAAAGCATCTTTCCTGGAATGCAAAATGACTGGACAAATGTCTCACGGGTGGAGAGGAGTGCTACTGGGACGATCACTGATCCAACAACAACTAGTCAAAGTTATTGGGAATGGAATGGACACTTCTATTTGGAGAGAAAACTGGATCCCATCAGCCATCCAAAGTACAAGCCAAGGCCCTCCAAATTACCATGATCGCGATCTTAAAGTAGCAGACCTGCTAATGGAGGGTGCATCCTCGTGGAACATCCAGAAAATTGAACAACTCCTCCCCCACCTAGCAGAAGAAATACAATGTATCAAACCAAGTACCCTAGGGGCCAAAGATAACTATGCTTGGATTCCGAGTCCAAATGGTGAATACAAAGTGAAATCAGGGTATTGGATTTTCGCTTCCCAAACAGAGCAACAAGGACTAATCCAAAATTCAGCTCAGTCCGTGAATTGGAATAAATCAGTGTGGTCTGCTAAGTGCTCCCCAAAGCTAAAACTCTTTACCTGGAAGGCCCTCACCAACTCACTACCCACAGGTGATGCTTTACTACAGAGGCAAGTAGTGGAAACAAACCTATGCAAGAGATGCAATCTACCTGAAACAACGGAACATATCATGTTCCAATGCACATATGCCCGAGAAGTTTGGAGAGAAATCCCTCTAAAAGATCCATTGCCTCTATCAACAACTGAAAGCTTTGCCTCGGCACTGGAAAAAAGCACAAGTTTAATCTGCCTTCCACCATCATGTATCTCCTCAACCCCAATTTTTCCATGGATTTGTTGGGCTCTGTGGACAGCAAGGAACACAAACCAATTTAAGAATAGGACCTTGTCCCCAAAGGAAACCGCTCTTAAAGCTATTACTGAGGCAAAGGAATGGCAAGACGTAAATAATTTGATGCTAAATACCAACCATCAAAGAACAGTTCTGCCACCCTTCACAAAAGCGTTATCAAATCCATCAAAATCCAACGCCAAAGAATCGAGTAGATTCTTAATTTCTTAACCAATAACAAGGGATTTTGTTGTATTTTAAAATACACCTTCGAAATACACAATTCAATAACAGAGTATTTTAAAGGATTTCAGCAAATACAACATCGAATAACAGAGGATTTGGCTTTGGATTTAGAATCCTCCGAAATCTATTAAAATCCTTATTCAATAACACCCCGTAATAGCTTCTTAATGTAACAAGTTCGAGAGTAAACGGGGCCAAAAGCATAGAAAAAATAGCCCAAATACATAAACTAATGGTACAAGTTAGATTTAAGATTTCAACTGGATCTATTGGGCTGATTCCAAGCCCATAAAAATCAATAATTGGATCGAAACCAATCATCAGACATGGATAGTGTGAGATAATGTAGTTAAGATCTCTATTCTGTCTAAATTGTTGCAAATGATAACGAATTTTCAGATGTTAGAGAGATTTTGTCACACTTTTTCTCATAGATACAACTATGTTTATGATTGTACAAAAATTGAAGAGAGCAAAGAAAACATTAAAGGGTTTTGATAAGAAGAGTTTTTCTAGACTAGGGTTAAAAGATCAATTATCTGGTTCACACAAGTTTGCATTTACTATATTTGAATTTTTGACCTCGCAAAATCATTTCCTTCTTACTACATAATGATATTTTAACTCTAATAAAAAGATTTAACATAACTAAAATCAAGAGAACATATTTACTAAAACAAATATCACTATTCCCACTTATCATCTTTGACTTTAGATAGCGTATACAAACTTTTCCGCATAAGATTCTACATGGTATAGAGAGCTCTACCATTCTTACTAGAAATATAAAAACCAAATATCTACTTCATCTGTGACTCTAAAACCTCTTTTCTGAAAGAATTCAGTACAACATTTGCACATGAAGTATCACAATCCAGACATTCTGAATGATCTCATTCTCACTGCATAACTACATTCGTTAATTTCTTACCACTAAACTTCTCCCAACCACCATTATACAATCTTATCAGTAGTAGAAGACATTTGATAATGGCATGAGTTTGATCTCTTTTGACTCTTTACAAAAAAATATCATAAAAAAAAATTTCTACATAAATTATTCATGCATATTTTTGTGTGTATGTTTTTCTTATTGTGAACTATTAATCATTTAAGTTGGTCTGGAACGTCTTCATATCTTTAGAAATGTTTTTCAGTATCATACTCATAAGAATCAGCAACAAAATAAACATCAATATTCGTTACTAAATCAGATTATCTCGTGCTTCTACTTCTTAATAAAAATGATTTTTGAATCCATGATAAACTCAACCTTGAAATCTGTGAGCCGAACCAAAGAATTGGTTTTGATTTCAAAATGTCTCTCTCACAAGTTTGGCGATATTAGCATTAAGAATTCCCTCTTGCAACAACAATCCATCGGATAACCTTATCCTATGCATTCCATCGGTTTTGGTGGTCGAATAAACATATACTCCCTTTACTTGTAGCACAGGTATTAAGTCTTTGTCACTTGTCACTTCTCTATTCAATTTCATAATTGTTCTTGTTTCAAAAGTATTTTTCATCTACAATTCTAAAATTGAACAGTAAGAAAATGTATTTTGTTAAGTTTAATCACAAAAACGAACCAAGATCATACTCAAATGCAGTTAATAAAAGCTAGAATCTTAGACCTTATATGTGTGAATCTATTGAAATCAAGTCACAAACCCAACCCAAAATCGTAGAAAACTGGTGAGAAAATAAACAATGACTTACACAGTAAATACGAGTTAATGAAGAAAAATTCACTTTCGTAGTGGACCATCAAATCTCAACTCCATTAAGTTTAACCATAAAATGGGAACCATCACTACTTTCAAATCCTAGTAATAAACACAGGAAATGTAATGTGAATTTAGTGGAATTAAGTCACGAGCCTAACCTAAAATCCTAAAAGTCTGGTGAAGAACAATACGGAGAATGAAGAAGAAGAAGACAATGGCTCCAACAAAGTTTTGTTTGGTATCGACATTGCATTTTGTTCACTTTTGTTGTTAATCATCTTCCTCATTTATCTCGCTAAAAGGTTTTGTTGCATTTAAATACCAAAATAAAAATGGTCTGATTAAGATTCTTATCTAATGGAGAGTTCTCTTAAAATCGGTATAAACCCGGTTTAGTTTTTGGTTTGTTGTAAATCATTACTGTTATTAATGGATATACATATTGTTTTTTCTTCAAAACTCAATCGATTTGAATTACAAAACAGAACTCTGAGATAATGTTGTTAAGATCTCTATTCTGTCTAAATCGTAGCAAACGATTACATGCCAAGAATATTTTCAGATGCTAGAGAGATTTTGTCTTTGTTGTTTCTTCTCAGATACAACTATGTGATTGCACAAAAATTGAAGAGAGCAATGCGAACCACAAAAGGTTTTGGTAAAGAAGGTTTTCACCTGCTAAGTCACACTCTGCAATGTTGGAAACTTGTTTTCAGAATTTGACAATGAGACTTCAACATGTGTTATTTCACCACTAAGCCAAACTTTAATCACAATTTATTTATAGACAAAATGATCATTTATCAGATTTTACACAAGCTTGTGTTTACTATATCTAGACTTTAGACCTCGCAAGATCATTTCATTCATACTACATAATGTTATTTTAACTCTAATGAAACAAATATCACCATTCCCACTTATCATCTTTGATTTTATAGCACATACAAATTTTTCGTATAAGAATTTCTATGAAATAGAGAGCTCTATGATTCTTACTATAAATATAAGGACCAAATGCTTTCATATGTGACTCTAAAACTTCTTTTCTTCAAAAATTCAGTACATCATTTGCATAGAAGATATTATAATCTAGACATTCTAAATGATCTCACTTTGATTGCATAACTATATTCATTATTTTTTTTTTATCTAAACTCCTCACAACCACCATTATACAGTTTTATCAGCACTAGAAGACAACCGATAGTGGCTTGAATTTAATCTCTTTTGACTCTCTACAAAAAAAATATCACAAAAAATGTTTTCTACATAAATTATCCATCCATATTTCTATGTGCATGTTTTACTTACAATATATTTATTGTGAACTATTAATCATTTAAGTTGGTCTCGAACGTCTTCATATCTTTGGAAATGCTTTTCAACGTTGTCTCACACTCATAAAAATCATGAAGAAAAAAGACATCAATATTCGTTATTAAATCATATATATTTATGTACTTTTGCTTCTTAATAAAAATGACGTTTGAATCCATGATAAATTCAACCTTAAAATCTATGAGCCAAACTAAAAAATTGGTTTTGATTTCAAAATGTCTCTCTCTCACAAGATTGGTCATATTAACTCCCAAAATTCCCTCTTGCAACAAAAATCCATCGAATAACTTTATTCTATGCATTCCATTAGTTTTTGTGGTTGAATAAACATTTACTATGTTTACTTGTAGCACATGTATTAAGTCTTTGTCACTCCTCACTTACCATGAAACAATTTCACAATTGTTCTTTGTTTCAAAAGTATTCTCTATCTACAATTACAAAACTAAATAATAAGAAAATGTATTTTGTTAAATTTAATCACAAAAACAAACCAAAACTATACTCAAAAGCAAATAATAAGGGATAGAAACTGAGACATTACTTGTGTGAATCTATTGAAATCAAGTCACAAGTCCAACCTAGAATCCTAGAAAACTAGTAAGAAAATAAAAAATGACATACAAAATATATACGTGTTAATGAAGAAAAATTTTCTTTGGTATTGTCCTATCAAAGTTTAACTCCATTAAGTATAATCACAAAAGCGAACAAACACTAGACTCAAATCCAATTATTAAATGCAAGAAATGTAACGTGAATCTATTAAAATAAGTCATGAGCCTAACTCAAAATTTTAAAAATTTGGTGAAGAATAACAAATCCAATGGAATAATAATACATGAGCGAATCGACTAGTTCCTTTAACATAAGAGCCGAATGAAGAAGAAAATTAATCACAATTTCTCGAGAAAATTTAAGGAAAGTGAGAGTAAGAGAAAAATAGAACAATATCCGAAAAATAAAATCAGTAATCTATAACTGCCAAAATACTAAATTAAAGAGAAAATGGCCAAAAAAATGCACACTTTTCGGTTTAGTAGAAAAAAACTCAACTTATAATTATAAATTCGAATACAAAACTTTTGTATAAAAATGATGCAAACTTTAAATTCAATTTAGAAAATGCTTAACACTGTTAAGTTAGATTTCTATTTTTTCAACAGAATATGTTTTGTTTTCAATCAAAACAAACATCTTTATATAAGTTATACGAGAAGCAAATTCTTTATTTTTTGCCAAATATGTTTAGCTTGTATGTGATTAAATAAATAGAGACTGTTCATCCAAAAACGTGAGGCACAGACTCTCTTCTTCACTCTTACCTCTTGTTTTCTCGATTGCCTCTTCTTCTTCTACAACTTGTTCTTCGTATGCTTTTCTTTCTGAATTATCAGCTGATTTGTTATTTTTCAGCTTCGATTTGAGCTTGATTCAAGCTTCAAAGACATAGAACAATTACGAGAATACAAAACCAACTGTGAATTTTTATTTGGGAGACCGAGAATTGAATTTATTAAGGTTAAAATTCCGAAGATTCAACCTTTCGTAGCTAAAATAGGAAATTTCGGAAATTACATTATGAAATTTCAGCTATGAGATGAGTTAACGAAAATCAATTCACAAAATTACTACAGTTTTTGGTTTTTGTTACATGTATTCTTCAGAAATACCCCAAAATTTCTGGCTTTACTTCAAATACTGATAACTTCGTATGCAAAGTAACACAAGTTGCAGAGCTCAGAGAATCAAAGGAGCTGCTTTGATTGATGTAATTTTGATAATGGCATAATATAAATAAAAAACCATATACTTCCAAGGTTCTTGGAAGATTAGAGATTCTACCAACATGTCAAAAAAGGTTCTACTAACAACATGAAATTCATTAATATCGAAAGATAACAACTTGAAACAAGCTATAGAATCAACAAAACTCTCTAAAGGTAGTAAACACTTTCTTTTAACCAGTGATGTTCTGAGACTTGTTGAGGATAACTCCTTCATACTTAACCTGGAACCATTTCATTGCATCATCCTTAGTTACTCTGTGTTGAATACCAACACGAGTCTTGCATCTACGACGACGAGCCACACGGTATCCTGGACGTTCAAGGACTACGTAAAAGTCCATTCCGTAGATACCAGTGGATGGATCATACCTAAACACATAGAAATGAAGATGAGAATCACAACAATGTTCATCTTGAATCATATCCAACTCAAATACATTCACAAGAATTCATCTTTAACTAGCAAATCAACTACGAACTAAGAGTAAAGTAGTCACTTTTGTCAATCCCAAATCTAACATTACACTATAACCGATGAAGTCTTCATCTTAAGATCAATTTTAAACCTAACATTCCACCATAACTTATGAATTCTTCATCTTGAGATCAATTTTAAACCTAACATTTGCACTTAACTAACACAAAACTTCAAATTGGTGATTGGTCATTCAGATGTAGCTGAAATAAACTTAATGCAGAGAACTTACTTGATTCCAAGATCAATGTGCTCTTGGATACCAAATCCAAAGCAACCAGTATCACTAAAGTTTCTCCTAAGAAGCTCATACTCCTTAACCTTCAAACCACTCTCAAGAAGCTGCATTGCTTTCTCACCTCTCACAGTTACATAACAAGCAATCTTTTCATTACGCCTAATACCAAAAGACCTCACAGTGTACCTAGCTGTTTCAAATGAATTCACAACATACATCAGACTCAAGATCAACACAGAACACAGAATCAAAAAGTACAAACTTTAACATACCCTTGGAGAAGACAGGAGTTTGACCACTGAGCTGTTCCAACACCTACACAAATCGACCAAACCAAACAACTTCAAAACTCATCATTTACAAAATTCATCGATGTTTTCAACATTCCTATGTACTTAAGCTTATCTCTGAATGATTTAAAAAACGGACCTTAGAGGCACGAGTGAGACGATCACCACTCTCACCAACGGAGATGTTGAGAACAAGTTTTTGAACCTTAATGTCCCTCATTGGGTTCGATAGCTTCTTCTCCGATGCCTATAATCACAACAAGAGAAACAAAACCATTTAACCCATTGAACACAACACTATCATCACTGAACAGATCAAGGAAGAAATATACCATTTTTATTGAAATCAAAGTTGAGGTAAGAGGAAGAAGCAATGTAGAGTTTGCGAAAACAAAACTGCGTCTAGTGGGAAGTGAAACAAGTTATATTGGATGGTACTTAGGGTTTCTTATACTTATGCAATTACGAAATTATCCCTATTTCAAATGGGCCAAAATTACAAAGCCCATTTCCATCACACTATCTTGGTTCTATATCCCTCTGGTTTAAGTTAACCGTAGGTCAAGTTTTTAATTGGGATTTATAATCTATTAAAATGTAGAAACATTGGCTGAGATTGTGGTTATGATTGGTAGCATTCAATTCAAACATTTTGTTTATTTTGCTACCAATCATTACTTCGTTTAAAATTAACGGTTAAAATAGATATCTAAAATAATATTTTAGACGGTTGTTTAGATTTATATATGGATATTTGAACCACAAACAAATATATCAACACTTGGAAATGATCCATTGTATTATAAAAGTTTTATCTTTTAAAATTCAATTACAATATTTATCCGTTGCAATGTTACTAATCAACTTTAATTTCCAGAATCGCTCATTCTCAAACGATATTTGTTTCAACCGGCAGGACCGGCCCTGACCTAAAACCCAACAAGCAATAGTTTTAGGCATAAAAAAATTTTGTTATTTAAAAGGTATCAAATTTTAGAAATTTCTTATATATGGACATATAAAATTTGTTTGCGCCTTAGACATCATCCAAAAATATAAATATTTGGACCGACCCTGCAACCGGTTTGCTCAAATAGTGATACTAATCAAACCTAGAAGATCACTTAAATATAGAATCATGCAAAAATGACACTAAATCGCTGACTATTTATAATGAGTAGCTAGAAAAATTATTTTCGATATTTTATTTTATTATACAATAACAAATCTTTTAACATTTGAGCGCTTGCTAATTTTAGGAAAAAAAAAACTAAGAACAACTAAAACATGTATGATCTCATCGTGGTCCAGAGAGCTCAATAGCTTCAACAATAAACGAATTCTCTTCATGACCATTACTATAATTCCTTGAGACACTTGGAGGTCTAGCTTCATATCCAGTTTGTGTCTGCTCATAACCAGACTGTTCAACTAAACCTTCTAAAACCTTCAAAACTTCAGACATCTTCGGTCTTAGATTCGGATGTGGTTGTGTACAAAGCAAAGCCAATTCCACAACTTCCTCCAACACAGAAACATCAAACTCTCCCTTCAAATCTCTGTCCACCATCTCTGCAAATCTCTTCTCAGCATTCAGTGTCCTTACCCAGCTCAAGATCATTCCTTTTCTTATTTGACCATTGCCTTGAACAATCATCTTATGACCCGTTATGAGTTCAAGAATTAGTACTCCAAATCCAAAAACATCGGTTTTCTCTGAGGATTGTCCAGTGGAAAGGTACTCTGGAGCAATGTGTCCAATGGTTCCTCGAACTGCAGTTGTGACATGTGAATCTCTTTGGTCTAAAAGCTTTGCGAGACCAAAATCACCAACTATTGCTTCAAAACTCTCATCAAGTAAAATATTTGCAGCTTTAACATCTCTGTGTATAATCTTTGGATTGCATTGCTCATGCAAGTAAACAAGTCCTCGAGCTGCACCGAGTGCAATGCTTATCCTCCTATTCCAATCTAGAGATGGCTTGTCTCCATAATTATCTGCAAAACGTTATTCTTTAAAGATCCTTTTCATGTTATCTATATCGAATGCAAACAGAAGTAAGAAATGTTATATGTGAAAACCTCTCAGCCGATCAGCAACGCTTCCATTTGGCATGTATGGATACACGAGCATTCTCTCTTCTGAAGTCATACAGAATCCAAAGAGACGTAAAAGATTACGATGAACAGCTAAGCCAATCATTTCGACTTCAGTTTGAAACTGAACTTCTCCTGTGTAATTCGGATCTTTCAATCTTTTCACCGCCACAACAGTTCCATTTGGGAGATACCCTTTATACACCATTCCAAATCCTCCTTGTCCAAGAATGTTCTTGGGACTGAAGTTGCTTGTTGCAGACTGTATTTCACGAAAACTGAACCTTTTCAGATGTCCGATTTCAAATTCATAGTCTTGCTGCACTACAAAATCCATAGAAATAATGTTGATTTCAGCTAGTCTTGACATCTACCATAAAGCTAAACACAGAGAGACTATGAGATGTGTACCGTGTGATCTTGAGAGATGTGATCGATGCCAAAGCACCCAGAAGAAGAGAAACATTAAAGAGACTATAAAGGCTACAACAATGCCAAAAGCAAAAGAGAGCACTAAGCTGTGATGTTTGGTATTGTTCTTTTCAGACAAACCCGTCACTGCAAATCAAATAACAGCCAATTCAAACTAACGAATCCATGTTTTATACAAAATTCCACAGAGACGATGCAACATGAACATACCATTCCTCACTGGTGTAGCATCTGAGCAAAGCTCTTGGGAAGCTGGACCACAAAGGAATGCATTTCCTACAATCCTACAACAGAAATTTGTTCAAGAGGCTTTTCACATACATTACAATGTGCATTATTTGCATAACTTACCTGTAATCTTTTGCTAATATAATTGGAGTTGGTCCGCTTAGATTGTTGAACGATAGATCCCTAATCAAGTTTTCCATATGATAAAACCATAGCTTAAGAAGCATTATACGAATTGGTAAAAATCAATAAACTGTAATGTTAGGTAGAGCAAGACATACAAGAAAGAAAGACCTGAAAGGCCAGCAACAAGGTGAGGGATTCGCCCGGATAAAAGATTCCGGCTAAGCCGCCTATAAAACTTAAAAAGTAACATGTAAGATGATACACAAGTAGTTTAAGTGAGTTAAGTGACATGTAAGACATCAATATCAAACTCACAAGTAGTTTAAGTGAGTTAAGAACCCTAAAGAAGCTGGAATTTCTCCACTAAACCGGTTCCCAGAGAGATCAAGAGTTTCAAGCTCAGTAAGTTGGCCTAACTCAGAAGGAATTGGACCAGTTAACTGATTATTCTGCAGTAACCTACAAAAGAGAACAAGCAAACCATTAGACACAAACATCTAAGATTGGCCACAAATTGTTCTGTACTCACAATGTATGAAGATGAGTTAATTCCCCAATATTAGTTGATATAATCCCTGACAATCCTTTACTAGCCATCTCTCTGCAATAAAGATTCAACAAACAACTCAGATTCGCATGACAAAATGTTTCTCAGAGGCATTTATTCAAACAAGTGGTGCGTTTAGATACATACAGAGAAACCACAAAACCTTCAGAGGAACAACCAACCATATTCCAAGTACAAGGATCAACAGAGTTTATATCCCAACCAGACAAAACCAATGTTTCATCTTTCATCTTGTTCTTCACTGACATTAATGCAGCAACTACAACAAAAACAAACAAACAAAAATGTTAAAACCTTAATAAAAAGAAAAATTTTGATTTTTTTTTACACACACCTTCATAGTTAACACCCTTTGGAGATAAGAGACTATCCATTGCAAAAACAGATTTAAGAACCAAGAATCCAAAAAACACAAATTTAATCAAAATCTCCATCAAAGAGAAAGAAACAAATCTCAGAATAAGTTTTTGTTTCTCTTCATTGTTTCCCGCAATTATTTGTCTGCTGAGTTTTCTTTGCCCTTTGTTCTAGGGCAGACCATTAAAAACATTACAAATACATTAAAAACAAAAAAAAATAGAAACTTTTTTTCATTAAATTATGTATGAGTTGAATCAAAGATGAAGAAGAAGACAAATATAGAACTGCAGAAATTAGCTTAGGAAGCAGGAAACTCCTCGAAATTGTCAAACCATTGTTCCCTTGTCTTCAGCTTGTAAGACTTTTGTTTATGTGTTTCAATGTCTGACTTTGACAGTAGTAGAGTGAGTGTAGATTCTCTGTAGTCAGACCTATGGTAATAATGATACAACTCAATGATTTTGATGAAATCAAGCTCCTCATAAAATTATCATTTATGGTCCATGAAGACCTTTTGTTTGAAGTAGAAGCAACACGATAGAGTGAACATTATAAAGAGTTTTAAATGTGAAACATTTTTTGTATTAATGTGTAGTAGTTGTAAGAGATGTAAGGATATTGGTAGATTTAATCTACCAATAATATCAAAAAGAGCTTGTGGTCAAGTGATAGAAAGCCGGTCTAGAATTGAGTTCGCAAATTTGATTTTTCTACTATGCGAAATTTATTCACTTATACTATATGGATATGAGGTTATACACAGCCCATTTGAATATTCGGAATTGAGAATTTATCCATGGACCTATTGATCATAAAAACTTTTATGAAAATAACAATATTATTTATAAATTTATGATTATAAGCATTCAAATATGTGATTTACTATGTTATTAAGATGGTTATGTATTGAAAAAATAATAACATAAAATGTGATATAAGATTTACATATATTAACATACTTTTTTTTTGTCAACGGCAATATTAATATTAGGCCACAAAAGCCGACCCATTAGCCAAATTCCTACATAAATCTTATAGGTGGTGGGACTCGATCCCTGGATGCATGTGCGTCTGCCTTTTAGTGGACTTACCACCAGCCACTGGACTAAAAACCACTTGCACATATATTAACATACTTAGTCATTTATTTAAATTATTATGAATTTTTTGTCAACTTATTTAATTCTAGTTATATGTCTGAAATCAATATTTTTAACGTATAAAAACAATAAGAGAAACCAGAAGTCCACCAAGTTGAAACTGGTCCAAGTGGTTTAGGCTCATTAATATGGCCTTTGGATCTAGCGTTCGATCTAAATCTTGGTACCATCCTCTTTTTCTCTCTCTCTTGTTGCTACCGTGAACTTTCACAAATAATGAGAGGTAATCTAAATTACCTTTTTGGTTTTATAAATTACTTCAAGATGTTCTCGTTACCATTGAAACCCCGATTGTTTGTACTCATTTCGGTACGATATTTTTGAATATAAATTAAAGACTTTATTTTCGACTAGAATATAACAAGACAAATTTGAATATTTATTATTAAGTCAAAAGAGGTGAATTTTGAGATTGGTTCGGTACAATAGTTCTCGAATGTTCTAGAAAATAATCCAGGTAAACGGTACATATTCCTTTACGTCAAGAATTAGTGACCCAAATGAGTTTGGACCTGTCAATCTTTTTCATTGGGGCCGAGTGAGTTTTAACTCAGCAAAAGTCTTCATTTTGATGAACTCAAGGCTACTCAACTTATTCTCGTTCATGGTCAATTGAGACCTTTTGTTGAAACAGAAGCAATAAGAGCTTAAAATGTGAAACCATTTTTTGCATTAATGTATAGTTGTTATGATAAATGTAAGGATATTTGTTTAGCCTAATAATTCAACCCTTATTGAATTCGATCTAATCAAAAATAAGAATAAAAACAATTCACAGATTAAACAATTATTTTAATATCACTAGATCTAGGCTATGAATGACAACCAAGTTTTTGGTTTTAGTTTCTAGTTTTTGGTTTTTTAGTTTTTGGTTTTTGGTTTTAGTTTTTGGTTTTTTATTTTTGCAGTAAATTTTAGTTTTTCAAAAACTTGAATGGTAATTTATGTAGTTTTTGGTTTTTACTTTTATATTATTAAATGTTTATTTTTAAAATATTTTGTTTTATAATTGATTTGTTCTAAATTTATTTAACAAATTATATAAATTTGATTAAAAAATTAAACTTACATTATTATATAATTTTTACAATTTTAAAGATATCATTTTAAAATCTCATAAATTTTACAAAATTTCAAAAAAAGAGTCAAGAACTATAAAGTCAAATTTTATAATATTTAAATACTACTTTTAGAATTATAAAGTCGAATCTATAATCTTCAAATAATCACTAGTTTTATCTTTCAATATTAATTTTATTTGTAATTTTAAAATTATACATTAGAGTTATTTAAATGCACACTGATTTCATACATATATTACTACATCAATTTTGAAAGTTGTACATAAATTATTTAATTAGGAACATATATTAATTAATTATGAATTAATATTGAAAAAGGGAAATGGCTACGTATAGGAATAAAAATTAACAAAACTTCTTTTCATATATGTAATTTTAAATAAAAATCATTAAAATGAAAAAAAAAAGTGAAAAAGCAATCACGACAAATGAAGAAACTACTAAATTCTGGTTTTTGGTTTTTGTTTAGGAATTGATAAAAGCTATTAAAAACTAGTTTTCCTATTTGTTAGGGAAACTAATTTTACGAAAGCCTGATTGATTAAATTTTGGTTTTTAGAAAAAACTAAAACCAAAAATTATGTAAAAACTCCAACCAGTCAATGTCCTAATGTTCATTTTTTCCTCACTCTAATGAGGTAAAAAATGTGAAACTTAACCAATAGACAAAAAAGAAAGAAACTGTGATTTGCTTTTGTCTGGGCTACAGGCCCATGGGCCTTTTATGCTTAGAAGATGAAATTTTTTTGTTCAACTAATTAAACTATGAAATAGCAAGTTGCATTCAACAAAAGCATGCGTACTTGCATATTCATGGATCGAGTCTAGCCACATACATTATACAAAAACTTGACTAATAGGTCGGTTAATTATAACCCAATATTGACAACTGGAAGATTGTGAGAGTTAATTATTTTGTTATATGTGAGAAGCGCCAAATTATTAGAGGAGGTTTTGTTATACGCTTAGATCATGTTGATTTTGCCAAATTTATTTGGGTCAAAAAAATTATATACGAGTTTTGTCTTTTTTAGTTCTTTTAAAACTCTTTTCTGATTAATATTTCTAGGAACCAATTTTGGTTCGCCGGATTTATATCTAGGGCATTTGTAATCCATTAGTTTTTTGTAACTTTGCTCTTTAAAATATGTCCTAGGAAATTTTTTGGTATTCTGTTTGTATCCGTATAGAACGTACTCAATATAAATCAATACCCAAAGCAAAATAAAACTTTAATGTCCCATAAACATACATAATCAGTACATTATATAAACATTACTTGACTTTGATGTCTTTAAATTAATAATATAATTTGGCGCCTAAAACACCAGCTTTACCAACTTTACGTCTGGGCGATGATCTGTATCATGTAATTTTATAAAAGGCAATCAACAGTTTTAACGTATAAAAATAATAGAAAAATACATCAGTCCACCAAGTCGAAACTGGTCCAAGTGGTTTGGGCTTATACCCTTCGGAACCAGTGTTCGACTCAATCTTGGTACCATTCCTCTCGACCTCTCTCTCTCTTTCCTCCAAATCTAACACAACCATGATGCTGTTGTTGTAGTTGTGTTACAATGATGAAGGTAATCTAAATTACCTTTTTTAATTTCTTATAGTTGAAGATGATTTCGTTTACCCAGAAAACCCAATTTCAGGATCGACCTTGGAGCAAAATGGTGATTGAATTTCATTACTGAAAAGTATTTCCTTTTTCTCAGAATTTACAGTGAAAAGAGATGAATTCTCTTAAATCTTTGAGGTATTGTAGCATTAGAGAAGCTTTAACTCAGCAAAAGTCTTCATTTTTGTGTCCGCTTTACTTATACAATCAGAGGAGATGGTTAAAGCCTGTTGATTCAGCACAAACTAGGTTAGAGAATCGAACCAGAGATCATCAATTAGACAAACTTATTGTTCACATTAGAAAGCTTAATATCATCCTCGAGATTTCTAAACTCATGTCTTGCAAAAAGCGTGGTCCTTTTGTGTCTTTGCAGTTAATGTCTAGATGGAAGAATCTGGTTGGTTTGAATGTAAGTATTGGAGCTTTTGTTGGTAATTATCCTCATGCTTTTGAGATCTTTACACATCCTTTTAGGAAGAATTTGTGTTGTAAGGTTACTGAGAAATTGAAGGGTTTGATTGATGAGGAAGAGAATGTTGTTAGAGAATGTGAGATTGATGCAGTGAGAAGGGTGAAGAAGTTATTGTTGATGTCTAGAAATGGTGTTCTTCGTGTACATGCTTTGAGGTTGATTCGAAGAGAACTTGGGTTGCCTGAGGATTTTAGAGATTCGATTTTAGCTAAGTATAGTTCTGATTTCAGGTTAGTTGATTTGGAGACTTTAGAGTTAGTTAATGGGGATGATGATGAGAGTTTGTGTGTGGCAAAAGTTGAGGAATGGAGAGAAGTTGAGTATAGAGAGAAATGGTTGAGTGAGTTTGAGACAAAGTATGCATTTCCAATCAAATTTCCTACAGGTTTTAAGATTGAGAAAGGATTCAGAGAGAAGTTAAGGAATTGGCAAAGGGTTCCTTATGTAAAGCCTTATGAGAGAAAGGATATGTCTAGAGGATTGGAGAGGTTTGAGAAGAGAGTGGTTGCAGTGATTCATGAGCTTCTGAGTTTAATGGTAGAGAAGATGATTGAAGTTGAAAGATTAGCTCATTTTCGAAAGGATCTTGGAATTGAAGTGAATGTAAGGGAAGTGATATTGAAACATCCTGGGATATTCTATGTATCGACTAAAGGAAGTACACAGACTTTGTTTCTAAGAGAAGCTTATAGCAAAGGTTGTTTGATTGAGCCAAATCCAATATACAATGTGAGGAGGAAGATGCTGGATCTTGTGTTGTTGAGGAACCGGCATTCGAGGGAGTTGTTAGAAACAGAAGATGAAATTGATGAAGAGAAGAGAGATGATTTGAGTAGCTCTCATGTAGATTGGGAAGGAGAAAGAGATGGAGATTGGGTTTTACCAATACTTGGGAAATGAAGTTTGTGTAAAAGTCTCATCTTAATGTATGAAACTTACCATTGTTTATCATAGCCCTGGGCATTTTATCCGGACCCGAAAAACCGACCCGAAACCGACCCGAAATTTCGGATTCGGATCCGATTCGGGTATAAGTAAAAGTAATCATTGGGTCTTGGCATAGAGTACCCACGGGTATCGGTTCGGGTCCGGGTATTAACCGATACCCGAACGGGTACCCGAATACCCGAATGGGTACCCCAATATTTCGGGTATTTGGGTATCCGAAATACCCGAATACTCAAAAATGTACTCGAATACCCGAATATGTACCCGGATACCCGATTTTTTGTGTACTTTTAGGTATATAATACACTCGAATTTCTTTTTTTCTATAATTTTATATCCGAACCCGAACCGGAACCGAAACCGTAACCGAACCGAATTGGTTTTGGTTCTTAAATGGGTATGGAAATTATAGATCCGAACCGACCCAAACCCGAAAGAACCCAAACCGAACCCGAACCGAATAATGCTCGGTTCCAAAATGGATATCAAAATTCTATACCCGAAATATCCGGACCCGATCGGGTAGTATCTGGAACCGACCCGAATACCCGAATGCCAGGGCTAGTTTATCAGATTAGTTGCTTCTGATTCTGTCTCATAAAGATCAAATATTGTTCTTGGGCCGTGAAGAAACCATTAGGTTAGTTCGTAAGGCTTAAAGCCCAATAAGGCCCAGGAGTTTAGGAAATGGAATTAAGTAAGCCCATAAATGTCTTAGTCTATCAAAATAATAGCAATATTCCTTTTTTCTATATTTATTATACAATAAAAACAAAAATAATACTATGATATGAAGTTAAATTCTAACCAAAATCTATATTGAAAATTGCAACAGATATTGAAGTGACTTTGAAAGTTAAAAATAAATCTAAAAAGTCAAGAGATCAGATTTATTTTTTGTTTAATATATAAAAAATGGAAATTTTTAACCAAAAAAAAAAGAAAGAAAAAAGTGAAAAGGGAAGTGAAGAAGAGAATGAAAGGATGTGAAGATATAGACGTGACGAAGTAATGAGGATTAAGTACTTTAGTTTATTTCTTTTTAGAGAATGTGAAATATAAAGTTTAATAATAATAATTGAACAAAATTTTTTATTTAATAATAATAAATCATATAAAAATATAAAGTTTGAAAGCGGAATAAAGTGGAATCGATAACAAAACAAAGAGAAAAGTGAAAAATTATGAATCAGACAAAATTATGAAGACAGCCAAGAGAGCAAATTGCATAGTGATAGAGTCATATATAATTATATATATATAGCAAATAATATATATAATTGTGAGTATGTACCCCTAGTATTTGGATTAAAGTTTTGAATTTAATAGTTTGTCTAATATTGTGATTTTTTAAATCAAAAACTCTAATTTTAGGTTGACAACAAAATATGTACATTAGTATTTAGATTGAAGGTATAACATAAATGGTTTTTATATTAAAATAATTATTTTGCAGTAAAAAAACCTAAAAATTATTGAGTAAGTGAGTTTTTGTTACGTTATATTTTTTGTTGTCAATCTTACTATTTCATACAATAGTAGATTGACAAGGTCTTATCTATAGCTAAATTACTACTCTATTTGTTTTTGTTTTTTATATTTGATGTTTTAGGATTTGCACACATATTAAGAAATCATTAACTATTTTATTTTTTCTAAGCAAAATATATTTTATCACCAATTCCAAAATAATATAACCAATCACAAATCAATTTGCAGAATTCTAATAGTCTAAAAAAAACTAAAATCGCAATAAATATTATATAGAAATCTTAAAACATCAACTAAAATGAAACAATTTTTTTTTCTAAAATATCAAGTATAACTAAACGGAGGAAGTATAATATTACTTTGTGCTATGTTAGATTAGAAATAAGGTAAATCAGGAGCAAACCAACTGTTTCTTGTGTTTCTTGGTGTTATGTTAGAATTTTAATTATTGATATGTATAATAAATGGAGTGAAATATAGAATACCAAAACAAACAAAAGAGAACAAATAAGGTATCAACAGCTTCACGGCATTGTCTTACCAAAATCCACCTTACCCACTTTGTTTTGTCTCCTTCATCTAACATATTTGCCTCTATTTTCTTTCACGTACGGCTCCATAAATAAATAAACAATTACTAGTTGAATTTTTTATAATCAATGTATTGAATATTTGCACAAATTGATAACATTCATTTCTGTAAATTTTAGTTCTTGAATACTACAAAATTGTATTTTCCAAGGATTACGTATGTATGATTACGTGACAATTTAGTAAAAATATCTATGGTTAAATCACAATTATGAAAGAATTGCAAAAAATTATCAAATAATCAATGACCTAGCCATATTTGTTTAGCAATGAACGTATAATTATGAATAGCCACAGAAAAAAAAATGTAGCTATATTATGTTTGTTGTTTGATAAATAGTAGGTAGTTATTGGTTATTTGATGAATTTTCGCAGTTATTTGATAACTTTTTCGTAGTTGCAATTTATCCATAAATTTCTCTGAGTCAAAACTACTTGTTGTATTTATATATTTGTTGTTAGATAAATAATACGTAGCTATTGGTTATTTGATAAATTTTTGCAATTATTTGAATATACTTTCGTAGTTGTAATTTATCCACAATTTTTTTCGGCCAAAACACTACTTGATTTTTTTTTTGTCAACGGCAATATCAATATGGATCACAAAAAGGTCGGTCTATTAGCCAAATTTCTACATAAATCTCATAGGCAGTATGACTTTATCTCTGGTTATGCATGTACACCTACCTTTAGTGAACTTACTACGAACCACTGGAGTAAAAGCCACTTGCAACTACTTGGTCACTCAACAAGAAACATTTAACTTATTTGGTTAAAAACATTTTTCCTAATTTTTTATACATTGTAGTTTATAATTAAAACCTTAGAAAATATATTATATTGATCAAAAAAATGTTGCAGTTTTTAGCAAATCTTTTGTCAAATTTTAAGACCTTTTTCTCTAATTTCACAAGAAAAAATAACTCAAAGAACCTCCACAAAAAAAAAAAGAAGCAAATCCATAATTCAATACAAAAATCTAAATACTCACAAAACTTATCACAAACCCAAAACATTCTTTAACCTAACTCAACATGAAACCGTACGTATGTCTTTAAGAAGTCCCAACACTTGTTGCATTGTTGGTCTCTTCCCTGGAACATCAGCAGTACAAAAGTAACCAATCTTAAGACTCTCAACCATCTCATTAACCGATTCTTCAACTGCTAATCTCAATCTCGAATCAAGAGCTTCTTCTCCTCTTCTCTCTTTAACCAATCTTCGAACCAATCTAACATTCTCATCATTCCCTTGTTTACCAGTTAATAACTCAAACAAAATCACTCCAAAACTATACACATCAAACTCTACATTGTTGTTACTAGACTCATTACTCTTCTTTACCATACTGTTGATACCGAAATCGGAGATTCGAGGCTCTAAAGTTTCGGTTAAGAGAATGTTTGTAGCGACTAAGTGTCCATGAGTTGTACCAACATGATGAAGATAAGCTAAACCACGAGCAATGCCAATAGCTATACGATGACGAATTAGCCAATTTGTTTTCTCTGGTGATGAATCTCCAATGTGACTTTCCCATGTATCTGAACTCCAATCTTCTACGTTTGTTTCTCCTGTTGGTAGCTCGTGAAGCCATCTATGAAGATCTCCATTTGCCATAAACTCATATAATACAAGCTTCTCTTTTCCTTATAACAACAAAATCACAAAACTTTCAGATTTTTATTTTGTTCGAAATGTTAAATAATATTTTCATTTAGCTATGTTTTTTTTGGTCAATATTAGGTCACAAATGACCGGTCCATTAACCAAATTTTTGCATAATATTTATGTTTCAATTCATGATTCAAAAGATAGATAGTATATGTTGAAAAAAAAGATAGATAGTATATCATTAAATTAATGAATAATGTTAAAATTTAGGCATTTTAGAAGAATTTTATAATAAAAAGAATATTTACCTTCTATTTTAAATAAAAAATAATACGCCAAATAATTTAATGTGGAACAATGACAAATTTCTAAAATCTTATATTAAGATTTTTCAATCTGGTGTTTTAGATGTCTCGCCTAATGGTTATGGTGTTCCTGATTCCACCTCTCCACATAGTGGAAAATTAAAAAAATAAGTTTTAAAGAGTAAGTATTAGGCTATAAATTAGTCTTTATTGTTGAAAAAAATCATAGAAAATAATATATCAAATCAAAATTCTTATGACTAAATGTAATATTTTAAAATTTTAAAAATAGTGTCGAGTTGCTCTCGGTCTGGTGGTTAGGATGATCTAGCTAATGATTTGGTACTAGGATTTGATCCTACTTGTTGCATTATAGTAACTTAAAAAAGAAATTTGGGTGGACTTTAGACAATGAATCGAATCTCTCGATTCAATGTTGAAAAAAAAAATAGAAAATAGAAACATAACATATAATTATAAAACTCTTTAGATGTGAATGTGAGTTGTATTACATTACTTTTGATTTTTTTATAAAATAGCAAAAGTTAACAATTTGGAAATGTTTTTATGCCTAGAACCCTAAAACATATTACTGTACTGTAATAATTTATTAAAAATAAGACAAGCTATGTACTAATCTCTACGAGTCCCAAAGCAAAAGATCGATGTGACTTGTCTGCACAATTTTTTAAATCAGTCCACTAACAAAAACACCAAATGAAACAATTCTAAAAACACAAGTCATTGTAAGAATCTCTATCAATCAATCACAAACTACTTTATATATTTCTCTCTGATAAAACTTTTTGGAATAATTATACATTTTTACGTTAAGGTCACGAAAATTCATAAAATAAAATGTAATCATGGCACAAAAATTATTTAGATTTTTCTACGTGACGTATCATAATTCACAGAACTGACTTTTTTCGTCTGTACATTATGCATTTAATGCCTCATTAATGTTTTTATCCAAAAGCTCGTGAAAGTAGAGACAAATATTCATTAAATGACGTCTACGCCTTGATATTTTGTTTTTTTTATCAGAAAAAATCTTAAATTACAAAAACTAGTCAAAATCACAGTACTCTTTTTGTTCCAAAAATAAAATAAAATAAATTATGTTACCTGACATATTGTTTCAAAAAAAAGTAAAAAAGTCAGCTATATTTCTAATTTTGTATGTAAAATATTTAATTTGTTAGTACTTTGTTTAGTCCAAAAAAAGGAAAATACTCTGTTAAATTTACATATGAATAAAATAGTTTGTTTACTAAATTTACTACTTGGTCTAATTAAATTCAGATGAAGTAATAATCATAATGGGGGGGTTTTTTAGTTGATTTCAAAAGTTTAAGTGAAAAACTAGAAGAAATAATTAAAGATGGGGGAAAGATTAATTAGTACCTGCGATGCAATAACCGGAGAGAGTCAAAAGGTTTGGATGTTTAAGCCGAGTTAAAGCTTCAAACGCTGAAACGGCGTCGTTTTCGTCAACGTCTCTGATTTTTTCTAACACTTTGATTGCCACGTGGAGATCTCCTGGTAAAATAGCACGGTAAAGTGGACCACAAGTACCGTCAGATATAACGGACTCCGTTCCGAAATATGACGTGGCAACAATCAGATCCTTAAACGTTAAATTCATCAACGGCTTAGATGCCATCACAACAGGAGCAGCCGTTGGTTCTTTTATATCAGCAACCCATGATGAACCTGACTCCGTTCCGAATTCGAACGGTCCAGATTTCTCCATCTTGAAATCCAACGGTGTAGGATTCGATATCGCCCATCGGGATTTCATTCTCGTCGATTTCAATCTACGCCGGATTATAATCAGAGCGACGACGAAGATTAGAAGAATTAGAGCTCCGATTGAAGACGATAAGCCAATTACTAAAGCACTGTGTTTAAACCGGTGCATTTTGATGATTTGATGATGTGGTGGTGGTGGTGGTGGCGGATTCCGGTGGAGGAGAGGATGAAGACGGTGGTGATAAGGGATTTTGGAGTCGTTGAAGACAAGATCGCCGCCGTGTAAAAACGCTGATTTGCCGAATTTCCGGTATTTGTCAAATCCAACCGAACCGGAAAACCGATTTGAAGATACATTTAAGAACCGGAGATTGTTGAGATTCGGAAAATCTACCGGGAACGAACCGTTCATCGAATTCTCCGATAAATCTAAGTAAACCAACGACTTTAAACCGGAAATCGGTTTAACACTTCCATTGATTTCACATCTGGAGATATCAAGTTGACGTAAACCGGAGAGAGAACCCAAACCAAGAGGTAAACCACCGAGATTGTTGTGAGAGAGATCGAGAGCTGTAAGGTTAGTGAATCCGATTAAGTTTATCCCATTGGTAAACCGATTGAACGAGAGATTCAATTCCTTAACCGAAGAAACCGAATTATTAACCGGAATTACACGTACAGGACCACCAAACCGATTCTGAGAGAGATTAACAGAGAGAAGACCAAGTTTAGACCAAAGCCAAGTAGGAACAGAGCCATGAAAAGAGTTATTAGAGAGATCAAGAACACGTAAGCGTGTGAGATTGAGTAAATGGTTCCATGAAACGGTGCCGTTTAAGTTTTTAGACGGAAGAACGACGTGAGTGATAACGGCGGAGCAGTTAAGAAACCAGGAAGAGTTGAAACCGGAGACGTAACGGAAAGCTTTGGTTAAGTGACGGAAGTCTGTGTTGTTAGGACAAGAGAGTGAGTGTGAGAAGGAGAGTAGAGATAAGAGAAGAAACAACCTTAGAAACATGTCTTGTTGAGATTTCTGAGTTTTAGTATTGGTGAGTTTGTTCTTCCATGGAAGATAAAGAGAGAGAGAAGAGAGAGAGAGAGAGAGAGAGGGTTTAGTAGTTGCTGAATTTGAAAGGAGCTGGTGAGGTTTATCAGAAATAAAAAGAGAGAAGGAGATACATAAGGTTGATAATTGGCCAATGGTGACGTATATTATGATGCAAAAATAATACTCAAATTATTATATATTAGCTCGATTAATTTTTTTATTTTTCAATAATTAGATCCATAAACCGTGTTCTTACCATACCAGGAGAAATTCCCACAATTAAGTTTGTTTTTTTTTCTTTATCTGTTATCCCTCAATGCTAAAATCATAGAGCGAATGTCCTTACTCGTCGTGTTAGAGAGACACTTTATGATTTTTGATGTAAACATTTGTGTTATTATATTATTAATATAATTGTGGTTGACAAAAAAAAAATTAAATCCACACAAATTATTGTCTAAAACTTATTCTCTATTTAATCTATCAATTGTAGATAAAAGAAATCAAATTTTAGATACTTGAGTCCTTAGCTGGATCATCATAATCATAAGTTTGAAAAAAATTCATCATCTTGATTGAATTAATAATATAATACAAAGTGTAGACAATAATAAACTATGTAGATTAGTAATTGAAGATTTACTATGATAATTATAAATATATTCAAACAATTCTAAAGATAAACATAAACATAATTAAAGACATTGTTAGCAATATTTCTCAATGACAAATAATGAATATTTATATATTTTGACACAAAGATATAAAATTATATGATAAGGGTAAAATAATCTAAAATTTGCTACCGTACTCTATAGAGTTTCTAATTTATCATATGCTTAATATTAAAGTTATTGATTGTTATTCACTGTAATTTCCTTTTTTTTTGTATGTAACTGCGTATTTATAAGAAAAGGATTAATTGAGTTATCATCTTTACAATTATAAGATTCTGTAATCATGTGTTTATTCTCATCATTATCTTTTATTAGGTACTTTTTTTCTCTTTCTTTTTCTTTTGTTATAAAAGTGAAAGCTAAACTAAAGTTTCTTAATTGATAAAAGAAAAAACAAAAGTTTCTTATATAAAAAAAAAGAATTATAATAATTCCTTAAATCACTGAATTTACGTTGTCGTGGATTGAAATTATATGTATACAAATATATATTATGTATATGTATATACATATATATTACTTTAAATTACGTAGATTAAACTTAGTGATTCAAGTAATTTTTTGGCGATTCAGATGTCCTTATAAAATTTTGTTTAAGTTTCATTTTCTCAAAGAAAAGAAAAAAACGTACGTGATAAAGATAATGATGATAAGTACATGATTGGTTTTTTATGGATCAAAAGAGAAATCATAGAATACTTTTTTGCAATCATGGAAGACAAATCTGTTTAGTGGTTTACTTCCAAAAATATAATCTCATTCTTAGCTAAGCAATTTTTTTTTTGACTAATATACGAAGGACATTAAATGGTTGTAACAAAAACGTTGTTTAAATTTTTTTTTCTTCTAATGTCAATAAGCATGTGGCTCTATTGGTTTGCCTCTAATTTAACTAGGTGTGAGGTAGTGGATTCAGATTTCATCCTGCTTTATTTGGATAATTTAGACTATGAATCAGGTTTTTTATCAATCTAATAGTTATTTATTGAAAAAAAGAAAAATCTTCTTCTTGTTTGAGATGTATTTTTTCGGAATTGGTTTCCATTGTGAGGTGTTGAGGCTGTTCCATTTATTATATGTGCACTCAAATCTGATTAAAGTCTGGTTTTTATTTTGAATTCTATTGAGGCTTCCAAATCAAATGGTTGGTTTCGTTTTTGACCTAGCCATTTATAAAAGAATTATGAATTATCTTTTTGTTAGTAGAAAATTATAATTCTTTCATTTGTGAGGTATCTTTATGTGTTCATATAATTTATTATTTTCTTTTAAATTTAGTCTGTGAAGGTATTCATGTATTCCGCCAGCTCTAATATTCAAATTTTGTATTTCATTAGTTGGAAAAAATGTTTCGTTTTAATCAATATTAGACCACAACTGACCGGTTCAATAATCAAATTTCTGTATAATGCAAACAGCGGGATTCGAACCCCAGATATGCAAGTGTGTCTGCTTTTAGTAAACTTACTACCTGCTATTAGACTAAAGACCACTTACGAAAAAAAATGTTGTTTAAAATTTAAAATATAATTATATCAACAAATGATACTTGTATTTCACTAGTTACTAAAACCTTACTCTGATTGCATGTGGAAATTAGTATATATATATATATATATTGTTGTTGATTATGGTTTAGAAATGGAGTGAAGTAAGCAAAGGGGTATGGTTGGTGTGGTGACTTTGTGAGGTCGTTGATGCAGATATAGAGAAAATTGGATCGTGGACCCTATTTAAAAAAAAAAAAATTCATCAAATTATATTATTTCATTCAATTTTATATACTATGTGTAATTTCTAAAACCCTAAAAAATTCATTAAATTAGTGAACTGAAAAAAAACGTGTTTTAAAAAATTTATATATTTTGTTGTTCATCTTGTAATAAATGCTTATATGTGTATTTATTACCATTGGTTATTTGTTGATGGGTTTGGTTGAAAGTAAATAATGTTGCATGTTGTCGACGTCAAAAATAAATTATAAAAAAATCATTTGTGTACTTTTTCGAATATCAAGATTTGTTTACCTAAGTTTTCGGTTATTGAAGTATCGAAATTTACATTTAAAAATAATTTGTTGTATATCGTTGTCCTAAACATTCTCTTGAGAAATCACATAAAATTAAAGTTGTCTTAAACTATAATTAATTTAGTATTATTGTTTTGAAAATTACAAGGTTTCAAAGATTTTATAACTTTAAGAAATATCTGCATAAGTGATACATGGTAAGTCCATGATGCACTTGTATGTCTTAGATTCGAATCATGCCTCCTGCATTATACAAAAATTTGATTAATTGACTGATCAGTTATGGTCCAATGTTGACAAAAAAAAAAACTATCCGCATGAGTAAGGACTTTAGTTTAATGTTTATATGAACAACAATAAGTGTCTTTAGTTGCATGCAACGGATTATGGGGAAATATGTTTTTATATATTTAGGAGTAATGTGGATATTTCACCTAGAGGATTATATTTTATATCCTTCTATATTCTAACTTAGATGATAAAACTTAATACCCACTGAAAACATTCTCCACCACCAAACAATAGCAATAATATATCTCTTTAGTCAAATTATTCACACTTTATAAAAATATTTTCAATATATATATTTTCAAAAAATATATATATATACACACATTTAAATGCATGAGATTGGTTGATCGTATTAGAATATGGACTTCTAACTCAAAACCAATTAGTTATGAGGGGAGAAGTCCATATCTTATATATATTAGAAATGATCGATTCCAACTTTCGATGTAAGATATTATTTCCCAATAGATTGTGCTTTACGTTTATTATAAAACAAATACTAACCCCAATATTGTTGTTTTGTAACGAACGCTTCTGGCCTAGCGGTAAATCTTTTAGGTAGAAGTGCGGAATTCGAGTTTGGCCACCACACTTGGCCAAAAGTCATGGAAATAGGCAAGTGAGTTCCTGGGAGATTATAGATTAAAAGTCTGGAACTTCCTGATTATAAAAATAATATTGTTGTTTTGTTTCATTATATTATGACCTTAGTATTGACCAAAAATACAAAGATAAAATATCTTTTGGTCACAAAAATCAAAATTACCACAATACATTTATGTAGTAATGACATGAGTTTTATGACGACTATATATATCTACACATTTTTTTTGTCAAATGACTTCAAACAATGTGACTCAATAGAATTGGTTAAGTTCTTTTTTATATTAAAAAATTGAGTTTAAGTTTAATATTCTCCTTATTATTAAAAATATTACCGAGTAATGTGTTAAAACTGATTTATACTAAAATAACCTAAGAATAAAAAAACTAATATATAGTAGTAAAAAAAATAAAGAAAGAATGAGATTATGAAAATTCTAAACGAATCCACTAAATCCCAAGACAAAAAGAACAATAAAATGACAACTAATATTCCACAAAGTATCTAACACATTCACATTCTCCTTGAGCAACCCAACCAAAAAGTTAATCAATATTCTTTATTTTTGTTATTATTTTATCATTTTAACCACTCACCCCAACATGTTTGGTCCATGTGCTTATATGTTTGTGCGATCTATAGTTCTTTTTCAAAAGTTATTGGTTAATTCTTATGTAATACTACATTAAAATTGACTGAAACTTTGACCGGAGTTGTGACTTCATAATTGTGTTAGTTTTGTTTGTTTGAATAATTTAGTTACCAACAAATTGTACATGCGTGCTAAGATAGTTGGCTAACAATGATTTATTTTTTATCAACCATAGATTATTCATTAAACGATTTCCAACAAAAAAATACATAAAAATAATTTTAAGATAAATCTTTAACATGGCGGGATTAAAAAACCGCTATAAAATTCAGAATACGGAACATAAAATTTTAAAAAGAAGAGAACATATTTTATAATTATTTTAAATTTCTCTACGTATAGTTAAAAAATTAACCATTCATCTGAATCTTTCACTGTCTTGATAATCTCCGAACTATTTATCGCAAACTCTACATCTAGTTTTTATTGGTGCACCATACACACCATCACCCAAATACTATACGTACATACCATTGCCTATTTCAACAACTAAATGTAGAAACGATAGACTCTTCCTTATTCATTGCGCTCTCATATATGATCCTTCTACATTGTTTGTGAACAAAACTATCCTTAGACAATGTTGGAGGTAGATCTTCGAACCAAAATAATTCAATTGAATTTTCTTTGAATGTGTTAAAAGGCTTGTCTTAGCCATATGTTTAAGATCAAAGATAGTTCGTGAGCCCAATCATTGATTTTGATTCATGGGCTTATAAGAAAAAGAATCTAAAATCCAGCTCAATTGAATGGTCCATGATTATGCATTTACCTGATTTTAGGTAGTTGATTATGCATTGACCTAAATCTCTCTCTCTCTCTCTTTTGGAAAATCACAAAAATACAAAACTTAACGGGATTATTGTTGACAGTTTCAAAATATTTTTAAAATATTAAAAAACAGAAAGATAATACCCAATGATAGGTGGTTCAATGGTAGTAGCCACTTTACAAATCCTCGGATACCTGGGTTTGAGTCTTTTCAGATACAAGGAGAAGGAAGAAAAGAGATTTTATGATTTGAGGTACAGATCGAGTTTTGTCGATCCAATTATAGTAAATTTTAAAAAGAAACAGAAAGATAATAATATGAATAAAATTATCAAAAATTAACAAATTGAGTACTTGATGCAATTCACACTTGTCAAAAAAATGTTAGTTGACTCAACTACTACCATTGTGGCATGATACGTGCAAGTTATTATCAAAGTGTACGGTTCATAAAAACTTACAATATTTTTGTAACATTCTTAATAATATTAATAAGATTTTATTAGATGGGTTTGGTAATCAATCAAATTCAGCAATAAGTTAAATTTCACGACAAGTGGCACATGTTTTCATTATTGTCACTTTGCTTATTAGTTGTACTAACATTATTTAAATCTTGACCGACTATTATGTTATGTTTGACTTCTGACCCCACCGACTTTTTGTAATTATGACTCACCTCTGACTTGTATGGTTTCCTTTGACTTACATTTTAATTCTCAACCATATTAAAAGTAAAATTCAATGAGCCTAGTATGGCTTTGCTTTCCGACATTATAGGAGCATGTATAGAAACACTTGAATTTAGAAGAAGCTTTTTTTATCTCTACTTTTGTTAGATTGAAACATTATTTTGGGCGATGACAACATAATTCAGATGTACCTCATGAAGGTAGATTTTATTATGAAGTAATGAAGATGGTGGCGAATCCGAAAAAAAATATCTAAAGGTTAAGAGATGATTTTAGGTAGAACACTTGAAAGATCATCGGTTCGAATTATAACTAGGGTTTCGATCCAAACTTTGCGGTTATTGAAAAAAGATAGTGGCGAATCTAAAAGACTAATCAGTATTTTTTCTATACATAGAAAATATCAATAGATTTAGAAATATATTCTTTATGTTTTCGATTAATCTGATTCTTTATATTTTAGAAAATCGACTATTTGACTTGTCATGTTAGAAAGTCTGTTTGTGATTTATCGTAAGAATACACAACATTTCTCTATGTTTTCAATAGATTTAGAAATATATTCTTTATATTTTCGATTAATATGATTCTTCGTTTAAATTTCAAAGAATTGACTATTTAACCCATCATGTTAGAAGTTCTACTCGTGATTTTTCGTATGAATACACATTTCTTCTTGGTTTATTAACGAATGAATTAGGTTGATAAAAAATGAGCCTAGTTAATATGTCACGTGAATAGCAACCACAAAATTAGGGTTTGGATTCGTTTTGCTATAGTAGAGATTTTTGTACGCAACACTTATAAGTTAGAAGAAATTCGAAACTATTACAATGACAATGACATTAACGATGCATAATTTTCTACCATAATTTTCAAATATTAATTATTATATAATGCCAAGATGTGACTTTTTGTACCTAGCCAAGTTATGATCATTTTCGATTTTTACTCCTCTATTTTTAATTAATTTTAGACATACGTAGTGATATCACTTGCAATGAGTTTTACCAATTTTCAATTCAAATTATATGAGTCACAATTAGTTCTGGGTATTCAGTTCTTCGGTTCGGTTTGATTCAGTTTTTTTGGTATTCGTTTCTTTCGGTTCCGTAAAAATAGTAACCAATGGGTACTTATCAAATTTCGGTTCGGTTCGGTTTCGGTTCCAGTTCTTTCGGTTCTGAACTCGAAATAACCAATAGATACCTATTTAAATTCGGTTTGATTTTCATTCGGATACTTCTATCTAATTCTTTTTTAAAAAATCAAAAAATCATTAAGAAAACCATACATTAATTATATAAATTGAATACTTTAGTTTTTTTAGTAATTGTGGTTCAAATAGACTAACAAATTTGGATTTATAGTTATAATTTTAAATATTTAGACTATTAAATTCTATATAAATAATTATTTTGAAATATATAATTATGTTTCGATTCTTTTGGATACCCGTTCGGTTTTTGGTTCCGCACCTATTTGGTTTCGGTTCTTTTAGTTCTTGAATTTTGGAACCATTTGGTTAGCTAGCCAATTTTAGTTCAGTTTGGTTCCTTATGTTTCGGTTCGATTCGATTCGATATTTTAATTCTGGTTTTTATGCCTAGGACTAGTCACAATATTAAGTATCTTTAGACAAAATGTAATAAGAGACTCTTCTTTTTTTCGAGCAAAACAAAACTTTCCAAAAATGCAATTTATATCTTAAATCTCGATGTTAGAACAAAAATAGTAATTTGTCAAAACATAAAAAAGAAGACATTATTTTAAGTACGTATTTTAAAATTGACGTCTCAACTATAATTCTAAATTTTTGATAAGTACTATAGATCATAGATGTAGACATTATAATAGTTTAACGTACAAGATACTAATATTACCTTTTAAGCGACTATAATTTATAGTTACAATAACTTATAATTACAGAAATCTAAATCCTAATCATGAGCCTTATTCTTCTAAATCTAATCGTTAGACTATAAATCAGATTTTGTCGATTTATAACTTCAGAAAAATTTATAAAAAAGTTTTTATTTTCTTCCATTCACTTATTGTTTTTCTGATTAATTATTGGATTGATAAAACTTAATTTATAGCTTAAACTCATCCTCAAAAACTATTTTTTTATCAACTTTGCTCAACTAGAAATAAAAGCGGATCCAAATGAAAGGTACATCATTTACAAAAGGTTGATTCTTAGAGAACTCTCTAACATTATGGACTAGGAATATTAGAATATGAGCTTTTATTTCAAAACCAATTGGCTATGAGTAGAGAGACACATATCTTATTTATATATATACATATTAGAGAGGATCCATTCCAACTTCCGATATGAGATATTATTCCTTAATAATCTACTTTATAATTAAGTACATGCGAAATCAAAACCAAAAAGTATCGACAGAAGTTAATTTATGTAAAACTAATTTTAAACTCATCCTCAAAAACTATTTTTAAATTGGGGAAAACCTGATATTAGAACCATTACATAGATTATCTAACCATTAGATGGAGAAGGAGAAGAGTTTGGCTCAAATTATATGTTTTCTGAAATTTTATTTTTTGACAAATTATCTTTTGAATTATTATTAAGCAATATAATGTAAAGAATATAATATTTTTTTTGTTTGAAAGCTGTAAAGAATATAATTAATGTTGACTAAAAAACATTCAAAACTAAATTAATTATCCAGTTGGCTATATATATGTTACTATCTGTCAATGTTATAACCTTAACATGATATCTATTTGTATAGAAACTAAATTCCAAATTTACACACAAAAAATTAAAATCCTATTTCTGGAGAAAAAGAAAATCTAAAAACAGAGAACCGAAAAAAGAGATCTTTTTCTACAACCTCTTCATAGTCAAATCCAAAAAAGGTGACAAATCGATAGATCGTGAATACAAAATCGGAAATTTCTTCATAATTCCACAAGGGTTTCTCGATTTCAATGGCGGAATTACTCAGGAGAGTGAAAACGATGAAGAAAAGAGAAGAAAGAAGCCATACACAATCCTTAATCCTTGGCAAATACGAAATGGGTCGTCTTCTCGGCCATGGAACCTTCGCTAAAGTTTATCTCGCACGAAACGCTCAAACAGGAGAAAGTGTAGCGATTAAGGTAATTGACAAAGAGAAAGTTCTCAAAAGCGGTTTAATCGCACATATCAAACGTGAGATCTCGATTCTGCGTCGTGTTCGTCATCCAAACATTGTTCAGCTATTTGAAGTCATGGCTACGAAATCGAAGATCTATTTCGTAATGGAGTATGTTAAAGGAGGTGAATTGTTTAATAAAGTTGCTAAAGGAAGATTAAAAGAAGAAGTAGCTCGTAAATATTTCCAACAATTGATTTCTGCAGTATCGTTTTGTCATTTTCGTGGTGTTTATCATCGAGATTTGAAACCTGAGAATCTTCTTTTAGATGAAAATGGAAACCTTAAGGTTTCTGATTTTGGTTTAAGTGCTGTTTCTGATCAGATTCGACAAGATGGTTTGTTTCATACTTTTTGTGGAACTCCTGCTTATGTAGCACCTGAAGTTTTAGCTAGAAAAGGCTATGATGGTGCTAAAGTTGATATTTGGTCTTGTGGAGTGATTTTGTTTGTGTTAATGGCTGGTTTTCTTCCTTTTCATGATCGGAATGTTATGGCTATGTATAAGAAGATATACAGGGGAGATTTTAGATGTCCTAGATGGTTTCCGGTTGAGATTAATCGGTTATTGATGCGAATGTTGGAGACTAAACCGGAAAGAAGGTTTACAATGCCAGAGATTATGGAGACTCATTGGTTTAAGAAAGGTTTTAAACATATCAAGTTTTATGTTGAAGATGATCATAAGCTTTGTAATGTTGTTGATGATGATGAGATTGAGTTGATTGAATCGATATCTGAAAGATCTTCTACGGTTTCAGAACAGGAAGATTTCGAGTCTTTTGATGCAAGGAGAAGAACAGTTTCAATGCCTAGGCCTACAAGTTTGAATGCTTTTGATATCATTTCATTTTCACCAGGTTTTGATTTGTCTGGTTTGTTTGAAGATGATGGTGAAGGGTCTAGATTTGTATCTGGAGCTCCTGTTTCTAAGATCATATCAAAGCTAGAGGAAATCGCTAAGATCGTGAGTTTTACGATTCGAAAGAAGGATTGTAAAGTGAGTTTAGAAGGTTCAAGAGAAGGAAGTAAGAAAGGTCCATTGAGAATTGCAGCAGAGATATTTGAATTGACTCCAACTTTGGTTGTTGTTGAAGTGAAGAAGAAAGGAGGTGATAAAGTGGAGTATGATGAGTTTTGTAATAATGAATTGAAACCAAAATTGCAGAATTTGTCACCTGAAATTGGTGAACATATGTCTGCATCTCGTTCTTTGCCAAGTTTTTTGGTTTCTGATACAGATTAGGAAGATGATAATTGCAATTTTGTTTTTGTTTTCTTTTGTCTTAGTTTTGTTGAATTATATGTGAGTTTTACTAATTGTAATGTTCTCTGAGAAGATTTAGAGGTAAAGAGTGTGTGAGAGATATGATTCTTTGATGTGTAGAAAGAGAAAACACAGTTTGTTCTCTAATAATTTTGTTATCTTTTAAAATACTCTGTTTTGATCTTTAGCTTGTTCATAATCTCTTGCTTATGTTTCAATGTAGAGGTATAATTTACATCTTCTTTGCAAATCAAAAACACAAAAAGAATTTATAGATGTCTCATGTCCAAATTATATTGTCCAAAGGTAAATGAAATTCGCAAGTTGCCTTTAGTTCAATGGCTGGTGGTAAGTATATTATAGGCAGGCGCAAATACACTACCAAGGATTGAGTTATATGTAGGAATTTGGCTAATGGGCCGGTAGCCCAATATTAATATTGTCGTTGACAAAAAAAAGTAAATGAAATTCACATCCAAATTCGACAAGAATCTATAAAAACACATTGAAAAATCGGTTTTGTTTTGTATGTTTGATTATATGAGTTTGGAATCCGTCGTCTTGATATAGTTTTGGATCAACAATTAGATCGATAAAACATGATTCATAGCCTAAAATTCATTCTCTAAAAACCATTTTAAATCTTTCATCTGTAGCGAAGAGACTTCAAACCCCCGATGACTAGACATATTAGCTGAGTCATATAAACCAACAGATTGAGAAAAGCTCAGCGTAATATATAGACTTATAATTGTGTTATTAATGTCCAAACAAATGTATAATAAAAAGATAAGTGATGAGGATTGCAGACAATACCATACATCTCACGTTTTACACATAAAGATAATAAGCATAACAATTACATCAAAGGAAAACAACTTTTAATCACTATTGTTGTTGTTGTTGTTTCCTTGCCATTTCCAAACAATATCTTTCAAAGAAGGCTTTAGCTCACGATCACAAAACTGCCTATACTCCATTGTATCACCTTTAGTTTTCTTAAACTCAACCATATGAAAACTCTTTGTTACTTCAAAGATCTCAACATCAATTGCAAGTTGTCCTTTTCTTCCTTCTCTTTTATCTTCCATCTTCACTCCTACATTGCTCTTTATGATATTGAATCTCTCATTACTCGTAGCTATCTCTTCGAATTTCGATACTATATCTTTCGCTTCTTTCTTCGTTGTAAACTTTGATTCTGATCTCTCTTCTTTCTCAAACAAACCTGAGAGATCAAACCCTTGAGACAATGAAGAGATTAGGTCAAATGCATTGTAACACATTGGTTGTACAGAGAATGCTGCGTGGACATCACTGATTAGCGAATCGATTTGATGACTATCGGGCGATTTAGGTGTTTCGATCTTCTTAAAACCCTTTTGAAACCAAGAATTCTCCATGATTTTGTCAATCTTTATTCTGGAATTAGGATTAGGATCAAGTATCCGAGACAATAGCTTCCTAACTTCAGGAGGAAACCAATTCGGACATTTGAATTCGCCTTTCGTGATTTTTCGATACATTTCCACAAGATTCTGCTCATGAAATGGAAGAAATCCAGCTAATAACACATACAATATAACTCCACAAGACCAAACATCAGCTTTAGCTCCATCATAACCTTTCTTACATATCACTTCTGGTGCTACATAAGCAGGTGTTCCACATGTCGTGTGAAGCAAGCCATCTTGTTTCTTAGACTCTTTAATCGCGCTAAGTCCAAAATCAGATATCTTCAGATCACCATTTTCATCCAAAAGAAGATTCTCCGGTTTAAGATCGCGGTGATAAACACCGCGACTATGGCAATAATCGATTGCTCCAATCAATTGCTGGAAATATTTTCGTGCAATGTCTTCTTTAAGCTTTCCTTTAGAGACTTTATCAAAAAGCTCACCACCTTTAACATATTCCATAGCGAAATAGATCTTTGTTTTGCTCGCCATTACTTCGTGAAGACAAACAACATTTGGATGACGAACAAGACGCATCACTGAGATTTCTCTTTTGATTTGATCGATTAATCCAACTTTCGAAACCTTCTGTTTATCGATTACCTTAATCGCTACGCTTTCTCCTGTTTTTAGGTTACGTGCGTGGTACACTTTGGCAAATGTTCCTTGACCTAGAAGACGACCTAATTCGTACTTTCGCATCAGAACGATGCCGTTTTTATCCATTTGTCTAATACTTTCTTGAAGAACAAGGAACTTGATGAAAAAAAAACAGAGGATGAATTATTGAATAATGTGGTTTTGGAATGTTTCTTCTTCCATGGCTTAGGAGAGAGAGAGAGAGAGAGAGAGAGAGAGAGAGCTCAAATTACAGAAGAAAATTCAATTGTTGTTGTCTCTTTGGTCTCATTCTTGCATATATAAAAATAGTAATTCTAAAAAAAAACAATTATACAAGAGAAAAAATCTAGAATTGTGTGGTCATGTTGATACTTCTAATTATAGTGGATGCTAATTTTTGATACTGAAAATTCTAGATTTTTTTTTGGGTTTATAATTTACATTTTTCAGATATTTTATTTGTCTTTTATATATTTTGTAATTAAAAAAATAGACTTGAATGGCTGTCCATAAAACATTGAAAAAATTAGTAGCAAAGAAATCACGACCACATAAAACACCGGCCAATTTGCTTGGTTCTGCTAGATTAAATCACGACTTGCTAAATGTAACGTTCCGATTTTAAAAAATATTACGGTGTATGTGGAGAAATTCAAAGAAAACCAAAGTGTACTATATATTCGGACATTTGTTTAGAGAAAATTTTGAAATTAAACGTGCTTAAACTGGAGTAGTTGAAGTATAAATAATTATTCATAAATTAACTTTAGAACCGTGTGAATGAAGAAAAAGCGGAGAAAAAAATTATGTGGTAGCTTGTATCGCAAATAAAAAGATGCATTTGAACCAAAAAAAGAAAAAGAAAAATAGTTCACTGCAAAATCTAATATTTCCAAGATTTACTAAGAAAAAATGAGAGGATATTTTACAATATAGCATATGTTAAAGTAACATGAAAATGAAATTTAATATAGTGGGGATTATAACATTACATATTTCAAATATTATCTTTTGGGCATTCCCTAACATACAAAATAAATAATAAATAAAAGTTATGTTTATAATACACTACAAAAAAAAAATTATATTGAAATGTATATTTCTTCACAATAACACATATCTCGTCACATATTATTGTAAATTTATGATGATTGGTAAATAATTGTAATGCAAACGTCACAAATATATATTCGTAACAAAAACATAACAATACTAGTAACAAAAAATATATAATAATAATTTTGTCACAAATATTTATGAAATATAATTATAATGATTTTTTAAAATATAACAAATAAAATTTGTAATAACTCTAATTTTTTGTAGTGATAATATAAAATCCAATGGAATCTTGGACCAAATTCTCCAAGCTGACTTGTCGAGAGACGAAGACATGTTACTGCCACGTAAACACACCAATGTCAACTTCTCTATCGATTAAACATATTGCTAAAAACTCGATGAAATATCTTTATTTCAATTGATTAAATATTAAAAAAAATCAACACATATCTTATATATTACTTTATTTGTTCAAAAACTACAACATGACGAAAAAAGATATTTAAAATATGATATAAATACAGAAATACATTCTAATTCTACGTAATAGACAAAATATATTATTAATTATCTATATGACTATATATTATAAGAAACACATTAACGAAAATCTTTATTTATAATACTTAAAAGAGTAATATATATAAGTTCAAAAAAAGCATTATACTTGGCAAATAATATAACAAATATACGGGTTACATATCCCTAAATATATGATATATAATATATAACATAACTATATAATAATATGAAGATTATATAATATTTGTTATTATGCAATTTTTTCATATATGACACGTACCTGTTATATACATTTCTATATTTTAAAATAGCTACTTCTTCTCCTCCTCTCCTCCGGTCTTATCTCCGCCTTCAATTATACATTCACGGCGGCGACGATCTCTCATAGTTCCCCATTCATGCATCGAGAGATGAAGTTTTTTCCCGGCGAGCAAGAAATTCGCCGCTTGTACCGGCGATAGAATTTCTACTATTTTAACTAAAGTTTCAAGCCTTAGATTATCAGCCTCCTCCAATACATTGGCCATAGATTCTTCTTGCTTGTCGAGAGCTTGGTCCACCATCATGTTAGGTTTTCCGACATCGTTCTCCTCATAAGCCACGGTGGCGATTGGAATATCCGCCGCGTCTTCTTGTAGACTAGCCACTTTTTTGGTCATTTTTTCTTCATCTTCTATGGTTTTTACATGCAATACATTGATCTTTGCTAGTTGCTCCGCCGTTAGATCGCTAAGTGTTGTGCCCATGCCACCTATCGAACCAAACCAAATTGAATCACAAAAGTTTTAAACCGAACCGACTAAAACCGAGTGATACCGACTGAAACCAAGTGATTGTATTCTAGTGATATTAAGACCAAGTGATAGTATAAACAAGCTTACCAAAAAAATAAATTTAAATATTTGATCAAATAGACATTAATTTAATGTTAGTCAATTGGTAAAGATCTAGATCACCAGAACTACCAAAAAGATTTTGAAAAATGAAAAATGGTTCCAAAGCAAACCAAACGAACCGAAAATATTGTTATTTGTCGCAACCAAACCAATTTAAATTTTTTGTTGAACCATACCGAAAAGTGATTCTCAAACAAATTTATCGAGGACATGTTGTCCAATGGTAATAAGAGCATCATTATTGTTGGTCTCTTATTTAGGGGATCTTAGAGAAAAAGTGAATTAAAAAATGTATATTTGTTTTGAGTTTTCAAGTGTGATTAATGGTAGTTTCTTATGTGAGTTTCTTAGGAATTAAAAAATAAAAATAAAAAGAGGAGAGAAAGTAACACAGAAAAGAGTAAAAAAAGATAGGATAAAAAGAGGGGAGAAAGTAAAAAGAGGAGAGAGACTAAAAAGATGAGATAGAGTAAAAAAGAAGAGAAAGACTAAAAAGATGAGAGAGACTAAAAAGATGAAAAAGACTACAAAGTGGAGAGAGAGTAAAAAGATGAAATAGAATAAAAAGAGGAGAAATAGTCAAAAGATGAGATAGAGTAAAAAATAGGAGAGATAGTGAAAAAGGAGAGAGAGTAAAAGAGGAGAGAGAGTGAAAGAGGAGAAAGAGTAAAAAAAGAGAGAGAATAAAAATAGAAAGAAAGTAAAAGAGGAGAGAGAGTAAAAAAGAGGAGAGAAAGTGAAAAGATGAGAGAAAATAAAAAAGGAGAGAAAGTAAAAAAAGAGAGAGGATAAAAAGAAGAGAGAGAGTAAATAAGAGGAGAAATAGTAATAAAAGGAAAGAGTAAAAAAAAAGAAAAAGTAAGTTTTTTAATAATAAAATAAGTTAAGAAATCCATTAAAAGAATTTCTTAAATAAGAAACTTTCATAGGATTTCTCAAGAATTTGTTAAGTTTTTAATAATAAAATAAGATAAGAAACTCTTAAGAGACCACTAATAATGATGGTCTAATGGTCATTTGACCAAATTCGTAGTAATGGTTACTTTACAAATTTCAGAATCTGGTTTCGATTCTTCTCCGATATAAGGGAAAGTAAAAAAAAAAATTTAAAGTATAGATTTTGGCTATGGATCGAGCCTTATCGATCTAATTATTGTTCGAGTAAGGTTAACAGAAACATGAATAAGAAATATTCGAAATTCTGACCTGAAGAATCCAAACCATCGATGTCACGAAGATACTGAGACACACGAATCTCAGTTTCAGAGCCACACAAAGCATAAACAAGCCTAAAGAAAGAAGATGGTCTGCAACCACCCATCCACATTAGAGCGTTCTCTAAAGGAGTATTCCAAGATGGTGCATAGTAGCTAGAGCTACATCCATGAGAAAGATTAGCTCTTTTTCCGGCGTAATTTTTGAAATCTCCGATGATCTCTTCCAATAACTCACGAAGCTTGTTATCATTGTCGGTGTCAACTTCATTAGATTGTCGTTGAGCTAAGAGTTGTTTGAGATCAGGTACGCGTTGAGATTGTAACTTCATCCACTCTTGATAACAATTTGCTTGAGCTTGTTGGATGTTCTTCATTGAAGATCCCATTTTCTTATATAATATGATAATATAATTTTGGTCACTAGTTTTTTTTTGTTTGTTTGTTTTTAATGTGAATTTGTTTCGTTTTGTTGAGTTTATATATAGTTAAAAGTTAAATGGACCAGAACTACTTTTTATTCTTTTATTATATAAAAGATTATTATTATTTTTTTTGTCAATAGTAAATATATGATAATTTGAAAATATGAATCAAAATTCGACCGATACATAGATAGAATCAACTAGCATTCTCTCAAATATTACTAGTGAGAAAATTAATTTTATAATTCAGTGATCTAAAAATGACAGCAAATGAGAGATTATTTGGTAATATGTCGAATCCGGTTTAAGTTATCTACAATTAAACCGGTTAACTAATGTTTATATATTGGACATAAATTCACAATTAAAGACTCATCAATATACCAAACCAACCGAATGATTAGGTTTTATATTGAATAAATGAAACAAGATGACAACACAAAAGTTGAAAAATGAATTTGGACAAAAAATGTTAATTGGACATCATTTGTGAATTTTTTTGGTCAAGTATTGGACACATTTTGTTTTTATTGACGAGTAAGTATTGAAATGTTAGAAGATTACAGATCTTTTTGCTTTGAATCCAAAGAAAATAATGCATGCAATTGCATTACGTGGAGGACTAACAAAGACTGCACAACTTGTCTTTCGAAATAGAGTTATATGCAATTATTAATAATCATTAACTCTTGGGAACAAGAAAAGTGAAAACCCTTTCATCGAAGTTATGGAAGCGGCATAATCTAGTTACAGAAAATAAGTTTACTAAAAACAGATATATTTATATATTTGGATACCAATTTTACCGTTTATATTACGTAGAAATTTAGTTAATAAATTAGTCAGTTGTGATCCAAAGTTATGAAAAAGCCGACAAATTCACTCTAAGTTGAGTGAATTTAAGTTTTAAATTTAATAAAAATATGCATAGTTCTTATTTGTTCTATAATAATTACACGTGAAATATGTGGAACTAGAAATGGAGATATGTGTCAAATGTTCCATGTTACCTCTTTAAAGAGGAAAGAAAAACAAAAACAAAATAACGAGCTTATCTAATTTGATTTGTCTTTTATTGAATTATCGTACACAAGTACATGTAAAATCAAATAAATGTTATTATACAAAATAAAAAGGGATTATTCATAAAACGAAAGCGGCAAATAAAATTTCGAGATGTGTTTTTATGATACAAAACTTACCCAAACGTTTGGTTTTAGATGCTAAACCGGCATTAAGAGTAGTCAAAACATCACTTCAAAAAGCTTATAATATGTAGAGTTTTATGAAAAAAGACTTTCAAATGACAATATTTTCCAATTTAGAGAAAACCATAATATATATAAAAAGGTAAAATGATTGGTTATAGTAAAAGATGCTGGTGAATCTAGACACGTATGTTGATAGTTTGATACTTGGCATGCGTGTCTTCTTCTGCTTTAACGTGCTTAATTCATGCTTGTCGGTTTCATTGGGAGGTGATCAACTGAACTAAGTTTACACTTAATTCTGGTCTAGTATCATATGGTAAATCCATTAAAAGCATATATTTGTTATATATATATTCAAAAATTGAATTTTATTAACTATATTATATAAGAACTTGACTAAATAGAAAAGTTAATTATGGCTTAATGTTTTTCATGTAGTTTGGTAAGGAAATTTTAAGATATGAATACAAGACCTTTTACATGTAAGTTTAACTTTTACTTTTCTTTTATCTTTAAAAGAAAAATAAATTTAAATACTTCAGAAATTAGTTACCTGATTTAAAAGACGAAGATTTACACTAAATTTTTGAGAAACTAAAAAACTAATGAGCCACATTATTTTTTCTATTAATATTAGATAAACAAATTTAATCTATAGTCTAAAGTTTACTCTATATAATTTTAATTTAATTTATTACAGACGTAAAGGGAAAGAATCGAACCCTAAATACTAAAATTGTTAATTGAATCATTCTATCATCAGACTAAAAGAATTTGGTATTAATATTTTTGCTATAATGATTAGATGTCTATATTTTTATTGTAGGTAATCGAATCGCTTTATACGGTAAGGTTTATGATTTTGATTAGAAATTAGACATTATATACTCAACGACCTAACTCAGTTGGTAATAGTCTTTCTCATAGAGTAAAAAGTGAAAAGTGACCAAAGCCACTATAAAATAGTGGTATAGTCAAAGACCGAATGCCCAAACCTTCTGATATAAAACCAACTAATGAAACACATTTTATACAAATTTTATATATTAAAGTGGGAAATACTTTTATTTTAACCGTATTTTTATTTTAACCGTACTTTTATTTTAACCGTGTTATAAACTATAAAATAAATTTTATAAAAAATAAAATTTATTTTTATTTAAAGATGATGGCACACTTTTTATTGAGTCTAAACCTTATAGGAAATTGATTGGCCAGCTACAACAACAAAGATTATATATTGTTTATGCTGTTTCTAAGCTTGCTTAATACTGCTATGCACCTCGTGACCCACATTTGAAGGCTCTTCATCGTGTCCTCCGATACTTGCTGACCAATGATTCCTTTATTTTGCTAATCAGTCATTTTATGTCCGAGATTTTACTGATTATGACTGGAAAACTTGTTTGGATACTCACCACTCAATGATTGGTTATTAAATGTTCATTGGTGATTCTCTTGTTACATGGAAATCTAAGAAACAGAACTTGGTTTCTATGAATTCCGTAGAGACAGAATATCTAGCCATGACTATAGCTACAAAAGAACTCATTTGGCTGACTGGCGTGCTAGAAGAACTTAATGTTCCATTCCTTCATCGTGCCTACTTATAATGTGACAACACTGAAGCTATTCATATAGCTAACAATCTTGTCTTCAACGAGCGAACGAAATACATTGAGCGTAACTGTTATAATGTTCGTGAGGAAATTATCGATCATTTAATCAAACTTATTATATGTTCGCAGTGTTGACCAATTGGAAAATGTGTTAAACCAAAATACTTCATCCAGCTCTGTTCCGAAAATGAGAGTTCATAATCTTTACTCTGTTTTATCTTCTCAATTGCCATCTTGAAGGGCTATTAGTGTACATAGTTCAGTTTAGATAGAAATTGACATAGCTTTGGTTTTGATTTAGAATTCCGGTTATTTCATATACTTGTATGTATACTTATTTCAAATATCCATTTGTTACAAGTGAAATTATCAACATCCTTGTACTCCAATCAAGATGCTCCATTTCAGTATCAGAAGACGAAGATGAAAATTATTGGTTTGAGATAACGTTTACTAAGCTCACAAGCTCTTGATATGGAAACAGAATTCAGATGTTTGTTACCGTACAAATGTTCGAATTATACCTAGTTCGTTTAGAGTTCCATTTGGAGCATATTCGAAAACATCATTCTACTAACAAACTCATCTTCTTCACAATATCCAATCAGATTCACAAAGTTCTTATGGTTTGACTCTTGACATTGAATCAATCTGCAAAATTTAAGCTCACAATAAGACTCTGTAGACCAACAGGCAAAAGAAAAGGTTCGACAATGAATTACTCTTCTGCGGTAAGCCATTTCCATAGTTCTAGTTCATTCTTTAGATTCCAAAACTGCTGTTGAAGCAACTGCAATCTCAACACCACTTGATAAAGTTCCTTTATAGACGATGTAACCATCAAATGCTTCAAATATGAAACACAATAACGAAAATCTTTGTTCATGACACTCTGAAAGAGTATAATATAGTTCAACAGAAGCATTATACTCTTTTTGGCAAATAAAAATCAACAAATATGGGTTATATATCCCTAAATATAAATTTCAAAAACATATATTAATATCTCTTGTTATTATGCAAATTTCATATATATGACACGTACCTATAATATACGCATCTCTATATTTTAAAATAGCTACTTCTTCTTCTTATTCTTCTTCTCCTCTTCTCTGGTATCATCTCCGACTTGAATGATACATTCACGACGGCGACGATCTCTCATAGTTCCCCATTCATGTATTGAAAGATTAAGCTTTTTTCCGGCGACTAAGAAATCAGCTGATTGTACTGGTGACAAAATCTCGACGATCTTAACTAAAGTATCAACCCTTAGATTATCAGCCTCTATCAATACCTTGGCCATAGCTTCTTCTTGCTTGTCGAGAGCTTGATCAACCATCATGTTTGGTTTTCCGACTTCGTCTTCCTCATAAGCTACGGTGGCTATTGGAATATCCACCGCATCTTCTTGTAAGGTTGCCACTTTCTTAGTTATCTTCTCTTCTTCTTCTATGGTTTTTACATGCAACACATTGATCTTTGCTAGTTGCTCTGCTGTTAGATCGCTAAGTGATTTCCCGACGACATCTGTCCAATCAAACCAAATTGAATTAAAGTTGAATTACAAAATTTTTAAACCAAAATGTATTTGGTCAAATGGTTAAGTCTACACTTTTCTATTGCAGGAAATCGATCATAGTCTAAAATCCACTTTTTTAAGTTACTATAATACAGAAAGTAAATATCAAACTCTGGTACCAAACATTAGTTGTTTAGAGTTTTAAAGGTAAACTTTAAACTATATATTAGATTTTGTTTATGTTTGACAAAAAAAAAGAAAAAACCAAAACTCGAATTAAACTAAGTTTTGTATAAATCTATTGGTTTTGTATGAATCTATAACTTGTACTGTTTTTTTTTATCGAACAAACTGAATCAAAAAACAAAAATGAATAAACAAGGATTTGTTAAAAGTAGTATAAATTATACTGAACAAATATTATTTATATTTATTTTTCAAGCTTTTGTAAATCCAAATTAAACCCAAATTTTTTTGTTTCAACTCGATTATCAACTTTTGAAAACGAAAAATTAGAAAATATAGTTCTAAACTAAACCAAATCGCAAGTAGCTTTAGTCCAGTTCGTAGTAAATCTACTAAAAATAGGCGTAAAAGAACTAAACCAAACCGATTAAACGAATCACAAAAGTTGTTATTTGTTACAAACAAAAAACATTTTTAAACCGAACCGAACTAAAATAAAATTTTAAAGATTCTGACCTGAAGAATCCAAAGCGTCGATGTTACGAAGATACTGAGCGACACGAATCTCAGTTTGAGAGCCACACAAAGCATAAACAAGCCTAAAGAAAGAAGATGGTCTGCAACCACCCATCCACATTAGAGCGTTCTCTAAAGGAGTGTTCCAAGACGGTGCATAATAGCTAGAGCTACATCCATGAGAAAGATGAGCTCTTTTTCCGGCGTAATCTTTGTAATCTCCGATGATCTTTTCCAATAACTCACGAAGGTTCTTATCATTGTCGGTGTCATCAGCTTCATTAGATCGTCGTTGAGCTAAGAGTTGTTTGAGATCAGGTACGTGGTTGGATTGTAATTTCATCCACTCTTGATAACAACTTTCTTGAGCTTGTTCTATGTTCTTCATTGAAGATTTCATTTCTTTTCAAATATGAAAAATAGTATGATAAAATAAATTTGATTTCTGTTTTCTATTTGGTGTGTTTTGTGTTTTGGTTTCATTTGGTTGGGTTTATATAGTTAAAAGTTAAATGGATCAGAGCCATCTTTGTATAAATATAATATATACATATATATATATATATCAAGTTCAAAGAACTATTAAAACCAAAAAAAAAGTTTAAAGAACCAAAAATAACCACGATATATTGTATACATATAATATATTATATATATAATATTTATATATATATATATATATATATATAATTATAACCATGATCAAGTGGTACTTCTGTGCCAATTAATTACTTTAGAAACTCTTAATGTTTGGGTTCGTTTATGGTTTGAAACTTGAAAACATTGAGATAGTCGATCGACAATATATTTGTTTAAATGATATGAAGACTTCGTTAATATTGTTAGAGATTTTGGTCTTTTCAAATACAGATTTACATGTCTTAAGAGATTTTATATCTATAAGATTTGTCTGAAGTAACCTTCATATTAAAAAAAAGAGTCAAAGTAATCTTTTATATCCGGAAACAAAAATCATATTCCCTTTTCTAATTAATGATAGATTATAGATATGTATATATTTAGTAAAATGCTAAAATATTAATTCAAACATAGATAACCAATTGTTGAGGACGTGTGGCTCAGTGGTAGAAACCACTGTAGCATTTTTTTTGCACCCAAGTTCGATTCTCCTTAGATGCAAGGTGAAGAAAAATAATTTGGCTATGGTTCGGACCTTTGTCGATTTCATTAATATTAAAAAAAACGAGTATGATTGACAAAAAAAAATAAAAACAAAAACATAAGTAGCCCAATTCTTCTTATGCTCTTTAGTTCTTATTCCTATATCGCTGAATTATAAAGTTGTGAATTCTTCAAAAATTATATTTTCATTAATTGTATTCCTCGATATTTAGTTTTCGGTCCTTTTATGATTAATACAAGTAAAATTAGAAAAACAAAAACATAAGTAGGAGTAAGCACTCATCCATAATTAACCGAATGATTATCGTATTATATTTGTATAAATGGAAAACGTTGACAACACATAAGTTGAAAAAATGAATTTGGACAAAAAATATTTATTGGACATCATTTGTATTTTTGGGTCAAGTAAGTATTGGACACCTTTAGCTTTTACAAATTGACGAGTAAGTATTGAAAAAATTGGAAAATAATATATTTTTTTGCGTTCAATTGAAAGACAGTAATGCATGCATGTGTTACGTGGAGGACTAACAAAAATTGCAACTTATTTTTCATTATATTATATATATAATAATAATAATTATTATTTTTGGGAAAAAAGTGCAAACCCTTTCATCTAAGTAAAGAGAGTGAATTTCTAAATTTGATAAATAAATATAAAAATTATTCATGGTTCTTATAATAAAGTTCAAGATTTTAAATAATTATACACGTGAAATATATCGAATCAGAATTCAGAATCGTGTCAACTGTCCCATGTGACAACATTTTGTTGTTAACTTCCATGCGAAAACTTACCTCTTTAAAGAGGAAAGAATCTTAAAAGAATATACAACTTATGGATTTTAACTAGTTTATCTAATTTAATTTGTCTTTTAGTGGATTATCATGCCCAAATACATGTAAAATCAGATAGGGTTGTAAAAATATAAATTTATTCAAAATGAAAAAGAGACATAAAAATTTCGAGATGTAATATAAAAAGTGTTTTTTTGAAAAAGAAATTAAAAACTTAATTATTTTTGTCGGTAAAAAACTTAAATTTTAAGTTTGATACCTTTTGAAAACTTTAAATACCTCTTTTTTCTGTCAAATGAGCATTAGGTTTAGTTCTTATAATTACATGCTCAGCAGTTTTTTAAAAGTCATGTATATTGTTTATAATTAAGAATAATAAATTTTTAATGACTAAATTTGTTTGGATGTTAAAAAAATATCTTTGTTAAAAATTATATTATTTTTTTCAATAATATTGAGTCACAACTGGTCAATCTATTAATTAAGTTCCTGCATAATACAAGTACCAGAATTCAATCCCAAAATGTACAAGTGTGTTTACCATTTAATAGACTTACCCTTAACTTTGGGCTACAATTGTGTTTCATAAAATTCAAAAAAATACTAATGTTTCTTATAAGAAAGGTTAAAAAAAAGGTGAGGAGTTGTGTAAATAAATAATGTAGAGGTTGACAAAAGTAAAATGATTGGTTGTTGTAGTAAAAAGCTGCAGGTGAATCTGGACACGTATGCTGATACTTTGACACTTGGCATGCATGTCTTCTTCTGTCTTAATTTAAACTACATCATGCTTTGTCGTTTTCCATTTCAACCTTAAGTATCTCATGTGATCTACAATGTCCTGGGGCATGGGTATTTAGATCAGTTCCGGGTAATATTTATTTTAATCTGAATCTTTCGGGTATGAAATTTTTATATTCATTTAAGAACTACATATATTTTGGTTTGGGTTTGGGTCAATTCTGTTCGGTTCTTGGTCAGTCTGGATCCATATTTTGTGTACCCATACAATTCGATTTGATTTCGGCATCGGTTCTTATTTGAGTTGGGTATAAATATTAAACAAATATCTAGATTCATCATATATTCGATTATTTCATACACAAACTATAAATAGTTTTACAAACAATATTTTAATATATTGAAAAATGTCTAAATACATGATTTTCTTAGAAATACTACCCTAAAATATCATATATGTTAACATATATTCGGGTTGATCGGATATGCATTTGGGTATCAGTTTGATACAGGTTATTATTTGATACCCATGAATATAGTTGAAAAGGATCCATTAAATTTTTTCGGTTCTGGATACTACTCAATACCTATTTTTTCGTATCGATTCGGTTCATATTTTTAGTTCTGGGATTTTGCGCAGGCCTAGATCTACATATGACTTAACTAATTTTGTCTATAAATAATTCAGAAATTACTTACCTTATTTTAGAAACGAAAATTTACACAATACATTTCAGAAAATAAAAATTTAAAATATCAATTTCAGAATAACCTTTTCACAAGTTTATCCTTTGTTCCAAAAAAATACAAATCAAATATACAAAACAAATATGCATTTTTGGAAATTTTTACCGTTAAATACATGGAATTTATCATATCTGAGTTTTTTATTTGTAATAAAAATATTTTATATTACATGCATAGATTTGGTGCGATTGATTGGCATTAAGTTTATTTGTGTCCGAAAGAAATAGGTGATTTCCTGATCTAATTAGATATCAGGTGAGAAGTTTAAATTTCATCCGTTCTACTGGAAGAATTTATGTTATTGATCAGGTCTTGTTGATCCAAATCCAACTAGTAAGGGTAACAAAATATAATTTATTTGTGTCAATAATTATATCGATAAGGTCATTTGATCCATAACGTAAAGCTTACTTTCTAAGTTATTTTTTAATCTATTAACTATAATAAAAATGAATTAACTCGTACTAAAATTGTTAACTGAATCAACCTAATTAGTAGAATGACAAAAAATGATTGATTATTTTTCTCAAAAGAAAAAATTACAAAAAGTATAGATTTATATAAATAGACTTTAGGAGGTGAGAAGTAATCAGTCAGCCTTACTATTAAACTAGCAATTACCAAACCACATAAGTATAGTGTAGAGATATCACATGATTGATGTGTTTAAAACTTGAAAAACAAAGAATCTTAAATTTAGTATAGTTACAAATAAATTCTCACCATAATATACATACAACTATACGTAATATGTATATGTATGAATATATGATAGTATACAATTATACAAACACATCGTTATATTATCTTGATCCAAATACACTATCAAAACCAACCAATGAAACAAATATAAAAGAATTATACATGAAATAAGAGAACAACTTTGATCATTTGCAAAAACGACGACGTTACAGACAGAGAGAGAAAGAGCTTGTGAACCTCTAACGTGTGATTGACTCAAAGAGTGAGAGAGAGAGAGAGAGAGAGGAGGAGAGAGAATCATTTCTTCTTCATGGTTATGTAGCTTCAGAGGATAAGATCTCAAGTTCTGCCCACCAAAGAGGAGAGAGTCTTGGTGTTGCTTGTTCTGGAGAGATATCGATTACTTCTTTCAATTGTTCAATCACATCTTTCATGTTTGGTCGTTGACTTTGATCAAGTTTTAGACAATGTCGTGCCACGTCACAAATAGTTTCAAGTTCTTCTTCTTTATATGTTGTTAATGTTGGATCAATCATAGCTCCTAAATCATCAGTTTCCAGATACTTTGATGCCTGAGAAAGACAAAACACAGAGAAAGTGTTGTGATCACACTAATTGTCTTAGATTTCAGAAGATTGAGATTTGATTTTGATTGAGTTTTTTTTACCCATTTTAGTATTGATCCATCTTCATCTGAATCTGTGAGCTTTCCAGAGATGATCTCAAGTAATAATACTCCAAAGTTATAGACATTAGTCTCTGGTTCAGCTAGTAATGGTAATGAAGATTGGTCTAAATCACCACTCATCGGTTTTTTTGAAGTAATACCGGTTTGTCCACTGAAAGGAATCTCACCGAGCTGCAAAGTCAAATTCGGTTAGGAAGAAGAAACAGTTTCCTTGTTAAGCAAGAAATAAAAACCCTATTGAAACAGTTTTCGTGTAAAGCAAGAAAGAAATAACCTTTGCTGCGTAATCATCGGTTAAGTAGATTACTGATGAAGCAAGTTTAGAATGTGCGATTGGTGGATTAAGCTCATGCATATATTGCAGACAATAAGCAGTTCCCATTATTATCCTCATCCTTGCACTCCAATCTAGATGCTCCATTTCAGTAACTGAAGACGAAGATGAAGATTGGTTAATGATAATCTTACTAAGCTCACAAGATGTTGGTATGGAGACAGAATTCAGATGTCTATTACCGTGCAAATGTTCGAATAGAGTTCCATTAGGAGCGTATTCGAAAACCATCATTCGGTTAAACGGTTCATCTTCTTCACAATATCCAATCAGATTCACAAAGTTCTTATGGTTGACTCTTGACATTGAATCAATCTGCAAAATTTAAGCTCTCATTCAGATTCTGCAGACGAACAGGCAAAAGAAAAGGTTAGACAATGATTTACTCTTCTGCGGTAAGCCATTTCCATGGCTTTAGTCCATTCTTTAGATTCCAAAATTGCTGTTGAAGCAACTGCAATCTCAACACCACTTGATAAAGTTCCTTTATAGACAGTGTAACCATCAAATGCTTCAATGATATTACTGAAATCTTCACAAGCTGTTTCTAATTCAGACCGGTTTAGCTTCGGAACACCTGAAAACATATCTCACATTATGTTAACCAAAAAACAGAACAAATTTTGAGGTCTGTCTTAACATTTTTATTACCAGTAACAAAAGCTTTCTGCAACTGTCCACTCAAACCAGTCTTCCATGGACCTATACTCTCCGAAGCTCTTTTCCGGCAGAAGAATATAACACCAATTAGCATCAACACCGCTACAAAAGCAGCAATGCCGATAATAACATACAACCAAACATCCTTCAACCCTCTTGGTTTCTCTTCAAATGTCCTCGGAGAATCATTGAAGCTTGTGTTATCGGTAGGAGGAGGAGAAGGAGGAATCAATGGAGGTATTCTCTTCTTTGCAGTAGCTACAGCCGGAAAAGACCCGCTGCTTCGAGGAAATACTTTGGTTACATTCGTAGGAGAAGGAGTAGAAGCATTAGGAGCAGGAATAGCCTCTAAATTACTTGTTCCCTCAAGTAACTCACGTCTTTTGAAGATACTAGTTTCATTCTCTGAAACACCTGCAGAAGAAACATTGAGCTATTAGTTTCTGTGTGTTTCCAATTACAGAAGTTTCTTTTATCGTTTAATCTTTACTTCGATGATAATTCGCATCTAAATTCTTCCCATGAGACTCTCTTTGCACCCTGAAGAGACATCAACATAGAAAATCAGTAACATTGAGGATTAAAACATACAAATCAAACCAAAAGGACAATGCTTACATGTAATGACTTGTGGTTGCTTTAATCCGCACTATATAAGCTTTTGCTTTGTTGATTCTTATCAAGCTTCTCCTTGAATTACTGTCACATAAATCAAGTCAATATAAAGCAAATATTTCACTATTTAGATCAAAAAATTTGATTACCAGTATCCAAGTTTTCTATTTATACAGTCAGAAGCTGAAGACAGAGCTCTATTCTTGTTCAACTGGACTTCAAATAGCGATTGAAGTCTCAGTAACTTTACTCTCATAAGACCTGCAAATTTGTTGCCAGAAAGCAACCTGAATCCACAAAAAAACAGAACATCTCTGTTTAGTTATCAACACATTGATTTAGTCTTAATCAAAAGCACATCAGAAGCCTTTAACTCACAAGTTTTCAGGTGTCAACACTTTGTTTAGCTCAGGTGGAACTAATCCACTTAACTTATTATCTCGCAAATCTAAGAACTCCAATTTGGTAAAATTCCCAAACTCATTTGGTATTTCACCAGAGAGATTGTTCTTAGATAGTATTCTACAAACAAAAACAAGAGTTAATTTTTATAGTTTAAGCAACAGAGCAAAATGATCAGTAAGAACAGAATCCTCACAGAGATCTTAATTCACTCAATTGACTTAGCTCAGGAGCTAAAGTTCCTCCTAAAGAACAATCACTAAGATTCCTACAAAACAAAAAAACAATCCATCAAACAAATTTACAGAACAAGAATCACAAAATGACTGTCGAGCTCTTCTTAGTCGGGTGGTTACATCTGTAATTCGACTCTACCCTACTATATGTGAAGCTAGTAGGAAGTTGTAGGGATGAGTGTGGGCTATGAATCCGGCCTTGTCGATCTAGTTAACAAAAAAACGAATCACAAAATGACATTATACTTACAGAATCTGCACTTTGTTGTCGACACAAGTCACACCAAACCAAGAACAGAAATGATCATCAGAAACATTCCAATTAGCAAGAGTTCCATGAGGATCAGAATCAACTCTTGCTCGGAATTTCAACAACACAAATCCTACAAAACATTCAATCAAACACATAACTCAAAAAAAACATTCATAAAAAGATGAAAAAAAACTTGTTAAATTTGGTTACCTTCAGAATCAAGGGATAATGAAGAACAAGAGTGAAAGGTAATGATGAAGAACATGAAGCAAGAGAATTGGAACCCAATTGGATTCCATAAACAACCCATTTTAGGTAAACACCAATGCTATACAAAATCGCCAGATTTTTTCCTAAATGAAACAATAAAAATGAAAAAAAAAATACAGAATTCTTGTGTAGGAGAAGAACAAGGTTGATGTTTTGATTAATTAGGGTCTCTTATTATAAAACCCTAATCATCAAAAATAAAAGTTCATTCCCCTAAAAGAGTCAACAACTTGTTATCTTCTCTTCAATACCTGAAAAATCAAAATTTTCACATAATTAATTTAAAAAAACGAATAAGAATAACCTCAATGTGAAGAAAAACATGGAACCCACCAAATTTTTTTTCCATTAAAATGAAGAATAAAAAAATTACCTTAAAGAAGAAAAACTTGTTAACCAAGAATTGGGTAGGGTTTGAGGAATCAAAAACTTTAAAAATTCAATAGAAATTTATATATTTTGTATGTATATGAAGTTGGAATTATTGCAGGATGATGAAGATGATGATCTCAGAGTTTTGTCTCTTCGACCATCTTTGGTCTCTCCAGGGCCAAAGGGTGGTGAGGTTCTCTCTCTCTCCTTCCTCTCTCTCTTTTCTTTTTTTCTTCTTCCTCTGTTCTCTCTCTCTCTTGCCGAATATTTTTTCCTATTTTTTTATTTTCCTTTTTAACAATTTTCTTCCACAAAACTGTTTTTCTTTTTCGAAATTCCTAATCAATGAGTAAGACCCTATTAACTTCCTTTAGATTTTCCATAATTATAGAAATATGCATTGATAAAACTATTGAAAATTAGTAAAATAAATGAAAAAATTAAATTCATTCACGGGATATAAATGTTAAGTGGACGGGTCTTGGAAGGACTCATAGTACTATTCGAGTCTGGAATGAATATGTTTTCCAGATACAACTATTGGTCTATGTATAGAGGTCCGAGGAATTCGACGCAGTTTATTCGCTGTTCATCGTGAATTTGAAGCCGTACTTTGGACGATGCCTTACTTGATTGAGATAAATATTATCGAAGTGACAGTAACATCTGACTACTCAGAAGTATTAAAGATGATGTTTTTCCCTGGTGATTGACCGGCTTTCAAGGAATATCTAGAAAAGTTTATCTGCTTCAAGAATTTTTTTAGTGTTTTCTCCATATTTTGTATTGTTTATCTGTTAAACTACAAAAATATCTTTTTGTCTGCAATGTAAGAAAGCTTTCGAGAAATTTATCTTTTGTAGGCACTACACCTTCAGACTATCTTCTCTATATTTTTTAATAAGAATTATCCTGAAAAAAAAATTCTGGTTCTCTTCATATATTCATATATGGCGCGAAAGATTATTGAAAAATGATTAAATCTAATGTGGTATTATGTGGGCTTCAAGAATTTTTTATTGTATTTTGCCACCATTAATAAAATGGAGTTGACTTGAGATTCTTTTTGCCAACTCCTTATAGGCCGTTGGATATTATACTTAGTGAAATGATCAACGGTTCAGTGTTTAGTGAAGCTCAGTTAAATGTGATATAATATAAAATTCATGTGTTATATAATGAACATGCTTCGCACTACTATATATTTTTAATCAATTTTGATTGCATTGTTGGAATCGCCAAATGAGTTTGATTTTTCTTCATCTATATAACTATATATATGCTTAGACTTTATTTTTATTTTCTTTGAAATAAAAATTGCTGGACTTTATTATGAATCATAACAATAATCTGATTTGGTTTATTCCTAGTTAGGGCCTAAACCGTAAATAAAAAAGGCGTAAATCATTTACAAATCCTAAACCAATATTGATTCTTCTATGGTTTGAATAAATTTCGGTTGAATTAGAATGGTATTATTGTGTTTTAATGGGCATAGATAATTTTTTACTGAATAGTTAATTACTTATTCTATTTTATATTTGTTTCCGGTAGTATAGTTGAAAGGTTTTGGTTTTGAGGAATATTTGGAAAAGATAATTTTTAGCAGAATCCGAAAAATAACATGTTAACTTTTAAGATCTGGAATGGGGTGTTTTTTGTTGGTCAACATTGTGTAGAAGTATGAGTTTCCAACTCAAAATTAATTGGTAATAACTGGAAAGACTCTTATCTTATATATAGTAGATTAGACTGGTCTCAATTTCCGATGTGGGACAATTACACTCTTACACGCTCCATTGAGATGATATGTGGTATAACCAAACATCTTGAAATACCACAACATATGCATCATCATGATACATGCATATTAGGTCAGACCCATAATTGATGTATATCATCATGCATGTCTGACGAGCCAAAATCTTGGACTTTGATACCATGTAAAATTATGGGTTTTCAACTCAAAACCAATTGACAATGAGTGTAAATGCGCTTATCTAGTAGATTAGAATGGTCATAATTTCCGATGTGGGACAATTACACTCTAATATATTGGGCAAAACTGGCTGATCCATTAGCCAAGTTCCTACATATTGTATGCACTAAACTGTACAACTCAATTCCTGAATGTGCAAGTGCGTCATTCTTTAACGGATTTACTAGCTGTTATTAGATTAAAAACCACATGCATCCAGAATGGAGTGTTATATTTTGGTTTTCGATTATATATCCAGTTTGAGTTTGATTTAGATTTTTAAATTTATAACTCAGTTTCATTTTAGGGTTAGATTTTGATGGTTTGGTTCATATTATATCAGTTCTATATTCAAATTGAATACTTCTACATTAAACCGTGATTAACAAAAAAAAATCATTCTAATTGGACAAAATAATAAAAGAATATAAACACGTATTTAAAGAAAACTCAGATCAAATGTTTGTATGAATACATTGTGCATTGCAACAATTTGAATCCATTCAGTATCTGAAATATTGATAATTGATGTCTATATTGGTCCGACACAACATTAAATTCGAGATTGTCTCATTGACAACATTATTTCATGTACCACAATCGTAATAATAACATAAGGTAAATCTTCATAATTTATATTTAATTTTACGGTATACCGGAAAAATGAATCTTTGTATGGAGAAAAATATAAAGATTCCGGTTCTCAGAATTTGTGTTGACGAGAGGGACGAACAACAATAAGATCCTGCACAATGGCAAAATATCCACAAAACCATCAAATTAGTCATATAACCAAACAAATAAACATTGAGAAAAATGTCAATTTAACCATGAACTTACCAAAAAAAGTAAAATTGAATCATGAACTTTAGCAAGAATTTATTAAATCTCAAATTTTTCATTGACTTCTAATTAAACTGTCAATTTTAAGTTGACTAAGCTAATTAAACCCCGATAAAAAATTCAAATCAAATTTTTTTAAAAATTCAAAAGTCAAATCGATTTTTGATTTGAAGAATTCCTAAGTTTATTTTGTCTTTTCTTTCAAGAATGAGCTCAAATTTGGTTCTTTCAGGGCAACATTTCAAACTGACGAATTTGAGCTCATTCTTGAAAGAAAAGACAAAATAAGCTTAAGAGTTCTTCAAAAGTAATATAAGAACTAAATCAAACTTTCAAAAATTGATTTGACTTTCGAATTTTGAGAAATTTTCGATTTGAATTTTTCGTCGGAGTTCACTTGGCTTAGTCAACTTAAAGTTGAGGGTTTAATTACAAGTCAACAAAAACTTTGAGATTTAATAAGTTATTACCGAAATTCAAGGTTTAATTTTATTTTTTTGGTAAGTTCGGTGTTAAATTGACATTTTTTCCCATAAAAATTACAAAGAGATTTAAAAAATTTCTTATAATGGTCATAAGTGACTGATACATACCTTTGAGTAACGTTCATGATCATGGTGTTTATTAGACGTTTTCACAATCATTTCCCAATTTATAATCTTTTGGTCAGTCTTCTTCTTGTAACCAGCAGCTTTACCGGAGATCACGTCGGAAGTGGCGGCGGAGCATTGCGGAAGTGTCCGGAAAAGCCAAGATTCCGAAGGAGTTTTAGGCAATGGAGGTTGAGAAACTGAGACATTCTCTAACTTGTTTTTGTTTCTGTTGTGTCTTCTTTTTACTTCTGCCGCAAGAAACCTCGTTTCTTGTCTCTGAATCTGATCGATTGGCGATGGTTTTCGTTGCAACCTCGAAGAATTTCTAGGGATTCTGATGATTTCACTTGATTTTGATGGAGAAATTTTGGATTTCTCTTTTGAAGATCTTGGTTTTGTTGTATAGATTGCTTGACAATTACTCATGATCTTGTTTGATTTCATGATTCTCGGTGATTCTGATTTGGTTCTACGAATAGAGTCTTGAGGTTTCCGGTTTACAGATTTTTCCGGTTTAACTCCAAGATCTTGACATGTCTTGACTCGAGATAGAACCGGATTAAGAACATCCATTGAGTCCTTAGAACATGACCAAGGTAAGAACCCTAACTGAGGTTTCTTTGTATCATCTGAGTTCACTAATACAGAAAAGTGATTATGAGATTAACAAAAAAAAAAAAACATTTGTCACGCATCCCTTAAAACAAATATATTTTTGGTGCTCTTAAATTAAAAAATGATATATTGTAATGATTTTTTTGTTTAGATACAATTAACGATGTATGGATTACACCAAAACTATAATTTTTACTAATTTACAGAGATTATTAATTTATTGATATACTAATTAAACCAAAAACTCAAATTGAGACTATAAAATTATATTATTTTATAGAAATTTTTTAGTATATATTAATTTATAGAATTAATTTAAAGAGGTTATACGGTATTATAAAAATAACTAATTTTTCCATCTTTAAATATTTTTCTGAAGTTAAGTTCTTTCAAAAATTAAGTTCTATTTAGTTTTAGTTGTCGCTCCTGAAAGAAAACTTTCAAATCTAATAATTAAATCTTAATTATTTGCAATCGACTATATCATAAAAAAATTGCTTACTTATCATATTTATAGAGATAAAAATAAACTAGTCTTTTATTGTCCAACATAGAAAGAAAACTAATTAGAAACCTGAAGTATGAAATTTTGTGAATTTTTTTTAAACCAAAAGGAAAAATATTACATTATATGTTATTTTTAAAATTATATTATATTTTAAAATTATTGTGTTACATACCTTGATTAATATGATGTTCATCTTCATCAACATCATTGTTCAGATCTTGATTTATTGCCATGGAAACTCTGTGTAAAGCAATGCTTTGTTTCTTCTTCCTCTCTTCTTCAACTCGAGAAGCTTCTTTCTTCTGTTTCATGGCGATTGCTTCAGCAGCTGGTAAAAATCTAGACATGATAAGATCACGATATTCAATAATGACGTCATTTTTTGATCCATTACTTGATCTTCCTCCATTCTTCTCAAACTCACTTATTCCACTTGAACTGCAATTACCACAGAAACTTGCAGTTGAAGAAACCATTTCCAAAGCATTGATTAAGTCTGAAGATGGTTCCATTGCATGATTGAAACTCTGGTCTTGTAATAACTGAATCAGAGTTCCATGCTCATATTCGTTTGAATCCTTTGGTTTAGTCTCCATTTGCTTTGCTGCTAACAATGGAGCTTCTAGGTTCAGGTTTTGAGCATCCATTGTTGCTTCAGAGGAGAATCTTTTTGTAAGAATTCTCAAGTATAATAAAAACAAAAAAAGTTATATAAAGAAAAGAATCCAGAGAGTTAGTGATAGTTTCTGCTATGTACATTACACATAACAACAACATTTATTGAGAAAAGATATATAAATGAATTATATGAGGTTGTAGTGAGGACAAATAATTAAAGCCAATGGGACTAAAAAGTAAATAATTGACCTAAAGAAATGATATATTGTTTACCTTAACATTTATGATAATCATATTTCAAAATTTTCATCATTTTTAACACTATTATATGCATTTTTTATTACTCGGATGGTTCGGTTCAACAGACACTATGACATCCGAACCAGAAGTTTGCTTGACTTGTTGCGCAGTTTCATAATGTTCCTCGCCAACGATTCGATGTTGTAGCATAGTTGACGTTAGTTTTTTTTACTTGTATGATTTAGATGTCTTGTATTTCTCGAAAAAATGATTCGATTAATGGGATTTGATATGATACTTATGAGATTAGTCGAGAAACTTAAGGCCACTATTCTTGAACAACTTAGAGTGGAGCCGGGCTTTCTTTTCGCACTATCGTGAGGATTTTGTTTCTATGTGGTTTCAACTTAACGAGTTACATGAAATCTGAATACACCTGAAAGCCAAAAAGAACCATGTGAAAATTGTTGAAAATGCTATTACTCGAGGGAAGTTCAAACCTAGAAGTTCCCAGATCCAAAGCCATGTAAAATCTCATGAAAATGACATATATAAATGTAAATCAATAAAGGTTTGAACCCAAAAACTCCCATATCCGATTAAATCCGAAGGCCAGAGGAATCATCTACAAACTTTTTTTTTGTCAACGGTAATATTGATATAGGTTACATAGGCCGGTCCATTAATCAAATTCCTACATAAATCTTGTAGGCGGTAAGACTCGATCCCTAGTTATGCATGTGTATCTGCTTTTAGTGAACTTACCACCAACCACTGAACTAAAGGCCACTTACATTTACAAACTTTTTTGGTTGATATATAACAACTTCGGTCATTTTAAACACATAATTATTATAGTTTTATTTTCCTTAAATAAAGGGTTATATAATTGTTATAGTTCTCATTCTTATACTATTTGACACTGATCAGCTTAAGCATCGATCAATTCAACTTTTGTTTGTATTTCAAAATCACATGCTCGTGAATAACTCGGTCGCCGAATATTTGTGTTTACTCTCCAATCCAAAAAGTATAATCCAAAAGTATCAATAGTGTTATATTAAGTTAGAATTGTAAATCGAATTTTGAGAAACCATTAATTGGAATAAAATTTCTGACAATGTTGATTATATTCCAAAACAAATGTGTTTTATTTTGTCCGTAACGTTATCATACACCAGAACATGAATAATTGTTTTTACTAAATACTTTTTTTTTTTTTTTTCTATTTTCTGTTCATGGATCAACGAAATGTGCGTGTATATATATATATACCTGGGAATAAAACCCGACCCGAAATTTTCGAACCGCTTTTGGATAACTCGGGTCAGGTATTTATTCCATACTCGGATAGTTCGGTAGGTGTTTTATTTTACAATCCGGGTAGTGATTTAGATCGGGTAGTTCGGGTATCAGGCCAACCTAGTTTTTAGTATATTTACGGATTTATTCAGAATTTTTGGATTTTTAGTATTTTTTTGATTTTTTTAGTGATTCGGGTCAGTTCGGGTCGAATTTATTAGTGTTTCTCAGATTTTTTGGACTTTTTTTGTTTTTTTTTTTGGATTTTTCTGTTTAATTTGGAAACATTTGATATTATCCGAACTACCCGATACTCAATCCGACCTCAAATTTGTATTTCGTTTAGTTTGGAACAAATTAAAAATTTGATAAATATCCGAATTCCGAACAACCCCACCCGAACTAACCAAATTCGCAGGGCTATGATGAAAATGAAACAAGTAAGAGTAAATTTTTTTTTTCAACATTACTCTTTTTCTTAAAGAATAATTGGATTGAAAAGATTCAATCCATAGCTAAATTATTTTAACTAGAGTTTTTGAAATTCAAATTTATCATATGTGACCAAACTAAATCAGAAATAAGTTAACTGATTCATATGCTTCTTAGCATGGTAGAAAATTTTAACACATTTATTTTTTTTTTCTAACAAACTTTAACACATCTACTTTAATCGGTCACAACGGACTATATTAATTTTGTCGGATTTAAAAGTAACATGGGGTAGTCTTTTGGAAATTACCAAAAACGCTGATTGATGTACTAATTTTGAATATAAATTTCAAAATTATACATGGAACCCATGTAATCCAAAATTTGGAACATTAAGATGGAAAGGTTTTTGATGAAATTTTGTTAAGTGTATAATTAGTGATACATACATATATATATATATTAATAGATTAATAACTTGTTTTTTTTTAACTGAGTTACAACTGATACGTAATATTACTGATAAAACTTGATTTCTAGATGTATAAATACGTCTGTCTTTAATGGAATTACCACCTGCCATTAGTTTGTCAGTACACATGTTTTAAAAATATATATATATATATATATGTTATATATGTATTCAAATATCTACATATATTTTGATTTTTCTGGGACAATATTAAGATTACTGTAAATTTTACAAAGCTGAATTTATTTAACTAGATTCATATAATTACTTACAAATGTAAATACCTTATAATTTTAAAACAATTACATCTTTTTCACTCTTGGTAGATTGACAAAGTAATAAGTAATGTAACATGCTCTCTTCATTTTCAGGGGCCACGCATCATTTTTGATAATTCTTTTAGTCCCCAACATATATAAAGTCATGCCATGCTATATAATTCATCTTGAATTATAATTTAAATTTAAGAGATTTTTTAAAATTCAATTATTAGTACTTTATATACCATGTTCTTTCGTTATAATATATTATCTAATGTTGCATTTCATCGAATATTTACTTTTAACGTTTAGAAAATTCATCATTGTTTTCTTCTTCTTTATTTTTTATATTTTTATTATATATATTTTTCTTACTTTTTGAAGGAAACCTAGTTGTAAACAAAAAAAATTAACTTATGGTCTATATTGAATTATGGAAAAAATATTGGTAAACCAACCAAAAAAGAGAATCAATGCTTTATTAAATTAATTCCTAAAAAGAAGAAAGGTATACATCGTGTAGTCAATAATGTCAATGTGGACCTTAATTAGATGCATCGAAACAAGGTGAAGAAGATAACACATTATTAATATTTTCATTTATTAGAATTTATTAACTTACCAAACTCTTCAAATTGTGTAAATGTTCACTGATCTCACCACCTGCATTTTGGTCCTTATGTAGAAAAATATGACCAACGTGTTCATAATTAATTTTGGTTCGAACTTAAAAAACGAAAGTTATAAATTATTTGTTAGTATTAGAATAAATAATGTGATCTTGTCAATTTAATTAGTGACATTAATCAAAATTTATGAAAAAAAGATTTGTTGTTTTTGATATAAGAGTCATGCCAACATTAACAAATAACATAAGCAAAGCAAAAAAATACTCATTTTAATTTTTTTTGTCGACGAATATTTATACTAATAAGAAATCTATATTCCAAAAGAGCATAGAAAACACAATTACAAAACCAAACGATGAACTGATTCTCTAATAAAAAAAGTGAGAGTATCAGTATTTTTAATATTATAAACACCATTTATATAAGATATAAATGATAATATATATCAAAAGATTATAATAGAAAGTTAACTTTAGGCTTTTAATTTTGAGTTTGAGATTTTGTTTTTCTATTTTATATAATAAAAGTAATAATAAATATTTTTGCGTCAAAAATACATAAATTATTAATAAACCAGATTTTAATATTGATCAGTATTATCGGTTTTATTGGTTTTAACCTATTTAAGTTAAATTCAGGTGTTAATTCAACTTGAACTGGTTTTATTAAAAAGTCATAGCGAAATCGGTCTGATCCACCGGTCCAATTCGGTTTTTAAAACATTGGATATAACTAGTTCTGGGTATATGGTTCTTCGGTTCATTTCGGTTTGGTTTTTTTGGTTTTTGGTTCTTTCGGTTCCTGAAAATTAGAACCAATAGGTATTTATTAAATTTTGGTTTGGTTTTAGTTCGGTTTTGGTTCCCGAAAAAGAGAATCAATAGGCACTTATTAAAATTTAGTTTGGTATCCGTTCGGTTCCGGTTCGGTTCTAGTTTTGTTCCGGTTCGTTTATTTCCGTTTAGTTTTAGAAATTTTTTAAAGAATCATTAAAAACCATAAATTTGTTATAAAAACTTAGGTTTTTAGTAATCTTGATTTAAATTAATTAACAAATTTAGATTTAGAATTGTAATTTTCGATATTTAGGTTATTAAGTTATATATAAATAATTATTTTTAAAATAAAAATTTTATTTCGGTTCTCGGTTTGGTTCCAATTTTTTCTGTTCTCAAATTTTGAAACTATTCAGTTATTTTGTCGGTTTTAATTTGGTTCGATTTTTTTTATTTTGATTCGCTTCCGTTGGGTATTTTAGTTCTGATTATTATGTCCAGGGCTAGATATAGCCCTAAATTTGCGGGTGTGAATAGGACATGTAGAATGCAATATGATTATCTTTCACGTGGCAACAATTTACATGAAATGTCTTGCAAGATCCATTTGTCTTGTTCTTCGTACAAGGGCTTTGATCCCATCAACGAATCTAATTCTACGTACACCCAAATAAAATTTAAAATTAAATTATATAATTTTATAATATTACAAAACATTCAATGCAGCAGAATAAAAATAAAAATAAAAATAATATTCCAAAACATTCAGTGAAGCAGAATAAAAATAAAAATAAAAGGACAAATTAACTAAACATATATAAAATATATAATAATTATACATACACTTATTTTTCGTTGAATACGCTAAGCTAGTTGCTATATATATCTTAAACTTCATTTAGATTAAGAGTTTTATAAACTAAAACTATAATCTCACAATTTAACACTGTAAGAATCTAAAACTTAAGATGAGCCACCATCTTCTCAGAGAGCTTAGCCAATGATTTAAGATTAAACCCAACAATTGTATCAGCAAACGACGTCGTTTCTTCTTCACTATTACCTTCAGGAACATCAACCACATAACTCTCCACAACCACCGTCTTCTCCTCCTCTTCCTCCGCCACAAACGCCGTCGTTTTGGACCGGTAATTAACCAAACGATGATCACCACCAATGATGCTTATCATCATCACATGAGACTCATCATCAAGTTCATCTAATCTTTCTAAGCTAAAACCCGCCGGTAGACCGGAAACCACCGTCACTTTACGGACAGAACCTTCTCCTCCGTCGCCGGAGATTAAATTGCATGTTTTCACAAATTGTTTGTAGGCTTGAGGGTTATCAAAACGACGTAGTATTGGCCAAACTAGAGATATTGGAGCATCAATGGTTTGTACATGTATAGAACCACACTTATGATATTCTTGAGAAGCTACCATTTTGTGTTTGCTTTGATATTTTTTTTATGAGTTTTGTCTTTTTATATCGATTATTGTCTTTGTATAATTGTATATCTTCAAATCGTTATGGAGCTTTGAGAATTTATATGAGAAATATCTATAACCAGGCCGACAAAGAAATATAAAATATACATGCATTTTCCTTTTTTTATGGTGTAAGTTTTTTTTTCTTTTATTAAACATTGTGTATTTTCTTCTAATTTATTTTTCTAACGGTTGGATCGACAGAACTTGATGTATAATCAGCTATTTAAATCTAAAACATATCATATGGGTAAATATAATTACCTATAATTGAATAGAAGAGAAAAAAATCTCTAATGATCGATATTTGTTACTACCACACTTGACCAAATACATTTTTCGAGCCAATTTATTTTCAGATTATGAGAGTAATATATAGCATTAAGTAAATAAAATTTAGTTGATGTGTAGTAAAAAAAAGAGAAAAAACGAAATTTAAATTAAGGATTTGGTACATTGTAATGTGCATATAAAACAAAATACTACAACAGACTAACTTTTTATTAAATATTGTAGCATATGATTATATATAGTATGAATCAATAAGATATGTATTGTATATAGCAATAAATTGTAACAGTTATATAATGAACACTTGTTTTGTAATGTCATTGCAATTAAGAGATCTATTGCGGTTAAATTTGGAAGGTTATGAGATGGAATAAGGAAAATCTAGTGGCATATAATTGATCCACGTTGTCGATTTCATTTGTATGAACCACAATTATTCACATTTTTTGTGTTTTTTTTCAACATTATTTTTACATTTATTGAATTATTAAAACAAAATTAGTCGACATAATGGACAAAAAACAAACAAACATATAACAACAAATATGAAAGAGGACATATTTTGAAATGGTAAGTTTAGAAACAAGCCCAATGAGCCTAGAATTTGTAGAGCCATTTTATGCCCTAAACCAACATCACTCTTATTCTTTGTCAACTCAAAAGTTCATTGGTAATTGGGAATGTTGTTTTTTTCTTTTTTGACATGTATGAAATACACATGTATATGTGTATGTATACAACAACTACAAGGTCTTCTTACATACTTTATATGCTTGGCTGATATCAATACACTCAGAAAGAGTTTTCAAATTGAGCTGCGAGTGGTTTTTAATCTAGTAGCATGTATAGTCTATTAAGACATATACACTTACATATTCAGAAATCGAGTTTTACTGTTTACATTATGTATAAAATTGGCTAATAAACCGATCAATTTGCGGCTCAATATTAACAAAAAAACCGAGCTGGAAATATTAATTTATAGTTGAAAAATTTAGAGACGGTCTCTCAATCCTGACTACTACATATTCTCCTTTTTAGTCATTTTGATATATCTGTGAAAAACAGAAGAAGACATTAAAAAAATAACATACTAAATTAAACACATAATTGGTATAAAAGTGATGAGTACAAATAATCATGTTTGATTTCTGATTAAGTAAAAGTTAAGCTCTATATATCTATAGGAACTAATTGGTATACACATAACGTCTATAGGAACTAACTTAATCTTATGTGAAACTGAAATCAAAGTACTCACCATTACATCACGATCAATTTTGAAAATGAAGTATACTTAAATTCTAGACTTCTAGCTTAATTCAAGTTAATCTTGTAAAGTCTACAGTGTATACATAACAATATTGGAACTACTATATATTATTATTGTTATTATTATCTTTTTTGTCATTGAAACATAATCATAGAGTATAAATCCTAATACAAAATTCATGAAAGTGTATATAAACATGCCAAATTTATATTGAATTTATACTAAATTGTGGGAATAAAAGTAACACTTCAGCCGAGTTGCTTTCAGTCTAGTCTGATGGTTAGGATGATCCAACTAATGATTTGGTATCAGGGTTCGATTCCTACCCGCTACATTATGGTAGCTTATAAAAAGAGATTTTAAAAGGTGGAGTTTAGGCTATAAATCGAACCATGTCGATCCGATGTTACAAAAAAAAGTACCACTTCAACAAATAAACTTTTTCACGTTGGTTGACTTGATAATCTTATAAGATTATCATAATCAAACCTAGTGAATAGTAACTTTACAGAATAACAACTGACCATGATATATGTAATTGATCATAGAAAAAAAAACATAAATCCTTATATTTAGGGTTTTGTTTCTATCCAAGAACTTACGAGTCCCAATTAGGGTTTTCAGCCAACTAAGTAAATTTCGATTTTTTAGTTTGTAGAAATGAAAGAAAATATTAAATAAAAGTTAATTACCTTATATATGATGAAGTCATCGAGATCAAGTGGACTAATCATTATGATTTATAATCGAAGTGTTTGAAAATTCTTTGTTAGCCACAACGACGTCGTTTTGGATCTTTTTCCGTTTCTTTTTCTTCCTATATGGGATTCCACGAGCCTTAGCTTGAGACTCTCTCACTTCCTTCAAATAAAACCGGATCGATCCATTTCCAAACGGGTTATTATCAGATGATCCACCACCATGTTCTTCATAGGCAGCTCTTAACCGTCCGATTAAAGCATCTAAGCTTCCCCAAGCTTGTTTGAGAGGACAAGTCCAAGGAGATGGTGGATTTGGTTGTCCAAAGAAGACACAAGCTTGGCTATGGACTTTGGTTTTACCAAATTGGTCTAAGTAGTTGAGGAAGCTTAGTATATGTGTGTGGTCAAATCGAGAGATTGTCATAGGTGGGTTTAGGGTTTTGAGGTATTGTGAAAACGTGTTCCAATCGCGACGTTTCTGCGATTCATAGCGGCTAAGTTGCGGTTGTGGATCGTTGTGGTTGGAGTTTGAAGAACAAGAAGGTTGTTCATGTGGATTGTGAGAGGACATGATTAGAGAAAGATGAAGAAATTAAATTATATTGTGAAGAAAGAGACAGAGAGATATTGGAGACACTATATGGGAATATATGAATAGATTTAGGCAGAAGAAAAAAGAAAGTGAGAGAGGGAAGAAGAGATTAGATAAGTTATTGTATTATTAAAAAGAAAAAAACTATTTACTAGGTCATAATCATATCATGCTAATTTATCATAATTCATATATAATATTTTCTATTGCTTAATTTAAAATCTTGAGATCATTAGCTAGGTAGACTGATATCTATTTTTTTCACCAAATAACCATCAGATAGTCAACAACCCGATAGCCTAAGTTTTCCAGCTAATATCTACATCTAAATATACGATATGATATATTTAAGAATTTAGAAAGAAAATTGTTGGCGAAATATCGTTGAACAAATGTTTAAATATTTGGGCTATAAATTAAATATTGGCAATTTAAATGTTCAACAATTCGCTATTATTTTTAGAAAAATTAAAATAATTTGTATATCATTTGAGAAAATCACATTATATATATTTTTAAAAGGAATGCAATTTTTAAAAAAATATTTTGAAAATTTCAGATTTTAATGCTATCAAATATTTTGTTTTCATCGTTTGCATTATCATGATTCACACTTAGAGTGTGAATATCTTAGTTAGTCGATAAAATTAACTACAAAAATAGACATTATATTATTTGAATAAGAACACTTTTCCACTTATCATGAAAATGTTTAGATATTATGATTCGCTACAATTTTTATTTTTATTTTAGTCAAATATTTAGGTATGTCTATATGACTTAATACAACTCTGAGAATATATTAACTTTCCTATAAAAAATATATGAAATCATTTCAATTGAATTTATTGTATGAAATTTGGAATTTTCATATAACATGACCTAAAGAATCTTATTATTCAAAGTTGGGTGTCTTTTACTTCGAGTGGACATATGACATAATTATTATTCGAGAGATCATAACCCATAATTTGGCTAGCTTACAAAATTAACATTGACATAATTTAGAGTTATATTAAAAAAAAAGTTACAAAACATTGCCAAATAATTTTTTTCTAATATAAATAATAAAAAATATCTACAAAGTTTATTTTTTTCATACTTAAAATGCAAAAATGATTTGTAGTCCTTCTATCACAAAATTTCACTTATTCCAACTATTTAAGAAACTAATATGCATATAACATTTAATCTAATGGCATGTGGTAAGTCTATTCAAAATTATCGTATTTTCATATTCAGATATCGAATCTTACTACTTATATTATGTAAGAACTTGACTAATAAATCGGTTAGTTATGGCCCAATATTGACAAAAAAATTAATATAATATGGTGTTCTATTGTCCACAAAATTATGTCTAGTTAATACAAACTAATTTTTATATATCAATAGTTGTTTTGTTGTTGAGTTCAATAAGATTTTAATAACAAAACTCAACTTTAACATTAAACTTTTTTTTTGGAATTTACTTTAAATAATATCAGCTATCATGGAGCAAAGAATTCATATGTATATGATTCATTTTTTTCGTTTCAAATTGTGTTATATCGTACCTTGTGAAAAGATAGTTTGACTATCAGTACTAAAATAAAATTATACAAATTAAAAAGAAAATTAATGAGAATATATTTGGTTGATTGTATATGGTGGGACTACAACAATTGACGATTGAGGTGACTTGCCATAATTGGACCCATTACAAGGTCTTCATTTTCTCTTTCCATTATGTATATTTTTCTAAGATTTCTTTAAACAATTTTGTTTAATTTTTTATTTTATATATATATATATATGTATGTATTTGAACTTTTCTTGATCATGGATGTACATTCATGCACTATTATGTTTTTGTGTTGTTAAATTAACTGGATCATTTTATTCTTGAAAATATACATCTTATAATGATTAGTTAATAATTCAATAAACTTGCTTGTCTTAGTAGCGCTATATTTAACTCTATTATCACAAAAAAGAAAAGAGAATATTAATATATATATATATGCCCAGGATCTAAGGGTCTTATATAAATTTGAACAAAATAAAAAATTTAGTTGAATATCAGGTGATTTTATATTTTCTCTATGTGAGCTTAATTCATTCTAAAGAGTTGCATAATCTAAAGTGATATTGTTTAGAACTTGAAAAGTTTACGTTATAGATAGAGTCCTATTGATTTTTTTTGTCAATATTAAGTTACAACTGATTACTTCATTAGACAAGTTCTTACATAACATAAGCGGAAGGATTCACTCTCTAGATATGCAAATGTACCTATCTTTAGTGGAGTTACCACATACTACTAGACTAACTATCACCTGGAAAAAGAAAGAAAGATAGAAATGTTTTTACTTTTGTGTTAATTAAGAAAGATAGAAATGTTGACAACAAGAACAAATAATATAGAACTATGAGGACATATAATCTTTGCCGACGATGACACGGCGGGATTCCGATGAACAGAAAATAGAATCCGATGAAAAGAAGACTTGAAGCTTTTGATAATGTAGACAATATTTTGAGTGGCAATATCTATTTATTTATACATACTTTTAAATCATCCACTATATACGAACATTTTATAAAGATATAAATAGTCCACTCACGTGGGACATGGGTCCTTATGTTTCACCTGCGATCACAATTATATTTTTTATTTTTGTTTAACATTATGCTACAAATTGATCGGTCCATTAGCCAAGTTTCTGTATAATGTAGGCGGCGTAACTCGGTTCTGAAATATGCAAATACGTCTGCCTTTAGTGAACTTACCACCTACCACTAGGTTAAATGCCACTTATGAGATCACAATTTTATTTTGTAATTAGTTTCTTGTGCACAATGTCAAAATTTTCAAAAAATTCATAAAATACGAAGAGTATTCTTGTTTTTCAATTATCAAAATTATTAAAATACAAATCCGTGAAAACGTATTAGATATTTTGATGTTAATAATAAAATAAAAAGATTTCTAGACGTATATTTATCATGTCGGATAGAAAAAATTCATTAGTTATATATCGTTACAATAATGTTTCAATCTTCTAATAAAAATAATATTGTGTGATCCAAAATAAAAATGATATTGTATTCATAGAAATAAAAATTAATATATATGTTGGTGTTTTCTAGTGTTGTGATTTTAAACAAATGTATAATGACCAATAACATTTTTTACCGGAATTTAACTTCAAATTGACGCGTATATGATTTAGAATTTTATTGTTCTAGTTATTGGGAAAAAAACTGTTAGCTTTCTAGTTGATTGATGGATTTAGATTTTTGTTAAGGAATGATCATGGTGAAATTAAAAGGTATGGGACAAAGGTTTATTTAAAGTTATCATCTTGGCTTGATGGAGAATCTAATGCTTTTCTATGAGCTTTAAAATGCCAAAAAATAATACTCTCTCTATTTCTTTGTTTTGTTAGAATGCACATATATTAAGAAATTTTTTGCTTTTTGTTTTCTCAATAAAAAATTTACTACTTTATCTTAGCACTTAATTAAGAAAAAGAAAGAAAAATAATTTTTTAAAATAAAAAATTACTTTATTTTAACTTTTAGTTTACTTTTTGTCTTGGTTTTACAAAACGACTTATATTTTGAAACAAAAAAAAACTTTTAAAACAACTTATATTATGAAATGAAGGGAATATTATAATAAAGGAAGATATAAGTGAAACAGAGGATTGGAACGTTATAAGTGAAGCTTGTGTACGATAAAGAACATTGAAGCCATCTTTACAATTTCAAAGAAGATAAACTGATTTTGTAGCTAAAAAGACTTTCTTCTTGCATAACAAATGTTACAAATTTAGATTGTGGTTAATGTCAAAATGTGGAAAGAGAGAAAGAATATGAATGGTCTCATGTATTGTTTGGAGCAATAAGTGTATGTTTGAGTTAAAGAAAACAAAATTGATAAAAACAAAACTTTGGACCTCTTTAATGTTGTAAGATAGTGGCAAACCAAAAAACCAGAAACAAGGGTCCGGATAAAATGTAGATTATCAACCATAACATGTTAAACTCCATTTAGGCCTATACACATGTTTAGTAATTATCGATCAATAACAATCTGATCCATAACTTATTTTTTAACTAAGTTGATTAGGTATCATCTGGTACCTAACCAAATCAGAGACAAGTCAACTATGTTATTAGTTTATTGGCATATATATAAGTAATTGAAAAATTAAAATGAGTTTTTTTTTGTCTTTATTTCACACATAACTTTCTTTTATTTTTACTATAATTTCTAAAAGAAGTCTTTACAGAATAAATATAACTAAAATGTATCAAAATAATATGTAATCATTAAATCTATAATTTATATATATTATAATAAAATAATCTTAAAAACATATAAAATCCAAATATAATATTCACAATATTATAAATATAAAATACATTTTCTCTTTAAACCCTAAAAGCTATTACATTCCAAATAAACAATGTAATTAGAAGTTGACTAGCGAGGAAGAGTTATGGGCTAGCATTACATAATGGGCCGTCATTATAAGCCCAATAAATAACCCAAACAATTCCCCTAAATATGTCTACCTAACTAACCCTTATATTTAATTAAATTCGTCAAGCCCAAATCTCTCTCTGTCTTCTCTTCTTCTCTCCGAGCTCAGCTCGATTCCTCCGTCGCGTCGCCACCGTGCTGTGTGCCGGAGATTACCTTCCATCTTCTCTGTTTCACACACTTACCTCTTCAATTTCTCCCTCCCAGGTATTTTTCTCAAAACCCTAACTCTTACTTCATTTTCGCCTTTTTGTTGGATCTGAGTTTTAGCTTGATAATCTCGAAATCGTTGTTCATACTTAGCTTGAATCTGCTCAATTTTTAAATCCAATTTTACAGGTAGAAATGTCATTAAAATTATCAAAAAAATGCCAGCTATAATCCATTATTGTTTATTGTATCAATGTCGTAAACGTGCGCGCATATCTCTCGTCCAATCTCAACCAAATTTGTTGACTTACATTATTTAATTCACTATAAACCAACCCTAATTCTCTTCCTCTGTTCTCTGAATCTTCATTTCTGGTGTGTGCAGGTATGGATCCATGTCCGTTTATCCGTCTTACAATCGGAAATCTTGCTCTCAAAGTTCCATTAGCAGCCAAGACGTCAAGCTCCGTCGTGCATCCGTCGTCTTCTCCTTGTTTTTGTAAAATCAAACTTAAAAACTTCCCACCACAAACTGCTGTAATTCCGTATATTCCATTGGAAACCACTCAGTTTCCGGAGATCGAAACCTTGGCTGCTACGTTTCATCTCAGTAACTCTGATATTCAACGTTTAGTTTCTAGATCTATCTTTGCTTCTAAGCCATGTCTTAAGATCTTAATCTACACGGGAAGTGATGGTGCTGCTTGTGGTGTACATTCTGGTCGTCTTTTAGCAAAAGTCTCTGTACCTATGGATTTATCTGGTACAATGTCGAAGTCGTGCGTCTTTCATAATGGTTGGATTTCGGTTGGGAAAAAAGCTCGGAAATCTTCTTCGTCTGCTTCTGCTCAGTTTCATCTGAATGTGCAGGCTGTGCTTGATCCTAGATATGTTTTTCAATTCGACGGCGAACCGGAATGTAGTCCTCAAGTTGTTCAGATTCAAGGTAATATCCGTCAACCAGTTTTCACATGTAAATTCAGTTTCCGGCACACCGGTGTTGGTGATCGGACTCAAAGATCAAGGTCAGTTTTGACATTCTGGTCGATATTTTTGATTACTTAAGTAAACGAAGTCTTTGATTTATACTCAAAAGTACCGCACTGAAGCGAGTACAAACATATGGTTAGATTAGAATAGAGGTTAATGAATTGGTATTCTTAATATTGGTCAGATCATTACCGACAGATACAAGTGTTCCACGGAGCTGGCTAAACTCGTTTGGAAGCGAGAGAGAACGTCCTGGAAAAGAGAGAAAAGGATGGTCTATAACAGTCCATGACTTATCTGGTTCTCCAGTGGCTATGGCATCAATCGTAACACCATTTGTTGCATCACCTGGAACTGACCGTGTGAGCCGGTCAAATCCAGGGTGTTGGCTCATCTTACGTCCTGGAGATTGCACTTGGAGCCCATGGGGACGACTCGAGGCATGGCGAGAACGTGGAGGAGCCTCGGACGGACTCGGTTATAGATTTGAACTCATCTTAGACGGATCAAGTGGTGCAGGTATTGTACTCGTGGAATCAACTGTAAGTTGTCACAAAGGTGGGAAGTTCTTAATCGAATTGGGATCTTCATCGCCAACAAACGGAGTGATTCGAGGGAAAAACCGCCGTGGAAGTGGAGGAAGTAGTGGTGGAGCATCACCGGCGAATAGTCCGAGAGGAGGGAGTGGAGATTTAGGTTATGGAATGTGGCCATGGAGTATGTATAAAGGGTTTGTGATGTCGGCGAGTTTGGAAGGTGAAGGGAAATGTAGTAAGCCATGTGTAGAGGTAAGTGTGCAACATGTTAGTTGTATGGAAGATGCAGCTGCTTATGTTGCACTATCTGCAGCTATTGATCTTAGTATGGATGCGTGTAGGTTGTTTAATCAACGTTTGAGGAAAGAGCTTTGCCAATATAGTGGTGACTCATTTGGTTGATGACATTTTCAACAATTCTCAACATTTTTTTCTTGAAATTAAATCTTACTAACAAAAAAAAAGAGATGTATATAGTGAGTGTCTCTGTATATCTGAACATTGGTGTGGCTTCATTTTTGTTTTTGGGATTTGGATTCACGAGTGAGATGTAGAGTGAGTTTTTGTTTTTGTCTTTGATTTAGTTATGTAAGTGTATAAATTAGAAAAATTGAATTTGGAGTCTCTGGATGTATAAAAACATGGTGCTTGAGAGTTGACTTTGGATGTTAAATGTCAATTGGGATTGATTAATTAAATATCAAGTAAGTGTCAATGGGATTGAAACTATCATATACATCTACTACTTATATAAAGTAGAAATTTGGCTAATAATACAACATAGTTTGTAATTTTTTTTATCAATATTAAACTACAACTGATGGGTCTATTAGCTAAATTTAATTTTCACCTTCTCAACCACCAACACATCAACCACCAACACATGGTGTATGCTACAACCGCATTTGAGTGTTCTTTTAAATAAATGTTTGAAAATCGTTTCTGTAATTTTTACCATATTTTGATTACAGAAGATTGTATAGTTTTATGTAATAACTTTTGGGGTTTTAATAAGGTTATAGATCGAGTTTGTCGATCTAAAAGTTGACAAAAAGCAAGTGGCCTTTAGTCTAGTGGCAGGTGTAAGTCCACTAAATGGCAGGCGCATTTGCACATCCCGGGATCGAGTCCCGCCGCCTGCATTATGCAGAAATTTGGCTAATGGGCCGGCCAGTTGTGGTCCAATATTGTTGACAAAAAAAAAAGTTGACAAAAAACATATGATAAACAGTAAAAATATTACAAATTAGATTTCAGATTTATTCAAAATGTGTGTAAATGTCTGATAGGATTTATATACAAAGGATCAATCAGGATTCGCCAATTTAATCCACAAATTTTTTTTTTGACGACAATTAGATATGTGTTTCAATTCTTGATCTGGTTAAATTTCTATTTTTCAAGGTTAAACTTCTAACAACTATTAATTTTCTTGTTGTAGAAATAGACAATTGCGTAGTCAACAGTATTTGTAATATTAATTTATAAATACAACATGAAAATGGAAATGCTAGAAAACGAAGATGAATAATTAAGTAATTGTGATATTAATTTATATATATAAAACAACAATATAAACTTGATAAAATAAAGCAAATTAATGATTAATAATGATATAATCTCTCATTTCATATATTCTTTTTTTAGGGCTTAGAAAGTAACATCAGGAGTAATACCAAGCTCCTTAAAAGCTTGAGGACATTCACTTGAAGGAGTCTTAACCATGAAACCAAGAGGGTTAATAATACGTGTCTCGTGTGACACAATTCCATCATTAGCTGTTAAACTGACTCTAGCTGCGTTACGTGTGTAAGCCTCAGTGCTAATGTCTTTGCATTCACTGTCTGGTGATTCAACCAAGACAAGCTCACAAACTTCTTCTTCGTGGTCACCTGTTACTTCCATCTTGTAGCTTCCTGATTTGTCTGTAATGGCTTCTTCAGTCAATGTTATGGTTCCGTTTGTTCTGTGTCTGCATTCCAACTTCACTTTCGCACCTTCACAAAACACCAAAATATGTTAGCATCATGAAACACATAAACGTACATATTTACATATGCGTGGCTTAAACTATATATATTGATGGTTTTTATCGGATCAGCAAACTCTGATCTTTAATCCAAACGCCAAACAATATCATATGAAAATACGCGATTCTCTAGAATCGAATGATGAAATGACAACATATATAAATATCTAATCACTTGATTAAATATATTTCAATCATATATATAACTCATACACATTATCTTCTTTATTTTAGATCTTATTTTCATATTTTAATATACCCGATCGCATTCGTACAAGGCTCAAATATTTTTCTACGAACGATTAGATCGATACAACTGAACAATCTGATGTCTCAATTTCTCTTGCGTTAGGATATGAATAGGATTTTCTGTGGAACTGATACATAGTCAAAACCTAAAACCAAACTTTAAATCTTATTTTGATATATTGGATTGCATGTGTTAAATTAGCCCTGGGCATTCGGGTATTCGGGTTGGTTCCGGATACTACCCGATCGGGTCCGGGTATTTCGGGTATAGAATTTTG